>JAJPUD010005876.1:112894-145236 GCA_023553655.1 Myrmecobius fasciatus
GGAAAGGTATACTGCAATCAAGGAAAATGATAGGTCAAAGGAATGTAGATATTGAACTTGAAGGAATATCAGAAGTTATATAGTTCACAGTCTGGCATAAGCCATGTCCACACAGGTCCTGGCCCCAGCCCTGCCCAAACAATAGCCAAAAAGGTATGGACCTTGGGACTCTAAATTGATAGCAGTACCGTTGGTTTCTAGAGCATTCACACCAGAAATACCAAGGACAAATTTTAATTTCAGCTAGAAAGTTTTGACAATAGGGTGAGAAGGCCTTGGAAAACCAGTAAAACAGGAATGGTGTTGATGGAGGTGACAGCAGCAGCTCACAGTACTGAGTACTGAGTATTTATTAGTACTGAGGAAGGTCTCTGTTGCTTTAGCATACTAGAACTTAAAGCCACAGTGGAGCAGGAACACTCCTCACAATTCCGGAGCAGAAAACAGTTCTTCTGGTCAGGTCCCTAGAAGGATCTCTTAAAACAGTTTGGGACAGTGCACCCTCCACCATAGAGTTAAAAAAGTTAAAGCCAAATAATAGGCTAGGAGAATGGCCAGACAACAGAAAATGGTCTGACCATAAAAAGTTACCATGGTGACAAGAAAGATCAAAACACACACTCAGGAGCAGATAACAAAGTCAAATCTCCTACACCCAAAGCCTCGAAGAAAAATAAGAATTGATCTCAAGTCATAGAGGAGCTCAAAAGGGATTTTGAAAATCAAGTAAGAGTGATAGAGGAAAATTTGGGAAGAGAATTAAGAGTGGTAAGAAAGGAGATTCAAAAAAGCTAATGAGAGAAGAATGTCTTTAAAAGCAAAATTGGTGAAAGAAGCTACAAAAGCTCACTAAGGAAAATAATTCCTTGAAAATTAAAATTGAGCAAATGGAAGCTAATGGCTTTATGAGAAATCAACAAGCAATAAAACAAAACCAAAAGAATGAAAAAAATAGAAAAAATATGAAATACCTCATATGAAAAAGAACTGACTTGGGTAATAGGGAAAATAAATTAAAACATTGCTCCACCTGAAAACCATGATGAAAAAAGAGCCTACATATGATCCTTCAAGAAATTATCAAGGAAAACTCTCCTGATATTCTAGAACCAGAGGGTAAAATAGAAATTGAAAGAATCCACCAATCACCTCTTGAAAAAGATCCCCAAATGAAAACTCCCAGGAATATTATTGCTAAATTCCAGAACTCCTAGGTCAAGGAGAAAATATTACAAGCATCCAGAAAGAAACAATTCAAGTACAGTGGAACCACAATCGTCATAACAAGATTTAGTGGCTTTTACATTAAAGGACCAGAGGGCTTGAAATATGATATTCCACAGAGCAATGGAGCTAGAATTACAACCAAGAATTACCTACTCAGGGCAGCTAGCTGACACAGTGGATAGAGTACCAGGCCTGAAGTCAGGAGGACCTGAGTTCAAATCTGACCTCAGACACTTAACACTTCCTAGCTGTGTGACCCTGGGCAAGCCATTTAACCCCAATTGCCTCAGGAAAAAAAGTATTACCCACTCAGCAAATCTGAGTATAATCCTTCAGGGAAATAGAGGACTTTAAAGCATTTGTGATGAAAATACCAGAGCTAAAGAGAAAATTTGATTTTCAGATTCAGGGAGAAGCATAAGCAGATGATCAGGAAAGGGCTATCATAAGGCACTTGATAAGGTTTATCCATGGATATTCCTATATGGGAGGATGATACTTGTAACTTATTAGAACTTTCTATCATTTTATTATGGCAATTACAAAAAGTATACATACACACACACACATAGAAAGAGAAAGAGACAGAGAGAGAGAGAGACAGAGAGACAGAGAGACAGAGAGAGACAGAGGTGAGTTGAATATGAAGGGGTAATATCTCAAAAAAATTAAAATGAAAGAGTGAGAGAGGAAAGTAATGGGAGAATGGGAAAGGGAGAAGTGAAATGGCTTAAAAGAGGGAAGAAAAAGCCTTTACAATATAGGGGACGAGGCAAGGAGAGGAGTTATTGAACCTTACTCTCCTTAGAATTGGTTCAAAGAGGAAATAACATACTCATTCAATTTGGGTATAGAAATATATCTTATCCTGCAAGAAAGTGGGAAGGGAAGGGTATATAGGAAGGGAGGAGGGTGATAGAAGAGAGGGCATATTGGCAAAGAGGATGGCCAGGAGCAAAAACACTTTTGAGGAGGGTCAGGGTGAAAGGAAAGAGAATAGAATAAAAAGGGGGAATATGCTTAGTGATAATAATTGAGAAAAGTATTTGGAAGCAAGTTTCTCTGGTGAAGCCCTCATTTTTTAAATGTATAGGGAACTGAATCAAATTTCTAAAAAAAAATTAGACATTTCTCAATTGATAAATGATCAAAAAATATGATCTATGCCCAAAGGATCATAAAATCATGCAGATTATTTGATCTAACAATATCATTACTAAGCATGAATCCCAAAAGATATTAAGGGGAAAAAAGGAAAAGGAATTATATGTGCAAAAATATTTATAGCATCTGTCTTCTCAGGGCAAAGAATTGGAAATTCAGGGGATGCCCATCAAATGCAGAATGACTGAATAAATTGGGGTATATGATTATAATGAAATATCATTGTTCTATGGTAAATGATGAGCAGCATGCTCTCAGAAAAATCTGGAAAGTCCTTCATGAACTCAAGCAAAATGAAATGTACTGTGTACAATGTTGTGGGAGGATCAGCTGTAAATGACTTTGATATTCTCAACAATACCATGATCCATGACTACTTTGAAGGGCATATGATGAAAACTGCTATCCATACCTAGAGAAAATACAACAATTGTCTCTGAATACAAATTGAAACATAATTTGTTTTACTTTATTTTTCTTGAGGTTTGTGTTTGGGGGAGGGAGTCCATGTTTTCTTTTACATCATAACTTATGGAAATGTTTTACATAACTTCATATATGCCTTCTTCATGGGGTGTGGAGGTGGGGGGAGGAAAATAATCTGGAAATCAAAGTTTAAAAAAAACAAATGTAAAAAATTGTTTTACATGTAACTGGGGAAAATAAAAAATTAAATAATAAAGATCCTACCTTCTGCTGGGATAAATGAAAACATTTACACAGTTAAGTAAATACTAAGTAATTTGAGGAGGAAACCTGAAGGGATCGAGGAACATTTAAGGGAAAAGAAAATATCTGAGCTGAGCTTTGAAGCAAGACAGAATTCAGAATGATGAAGATGAGGAAGGAGTAATTTTCAAGAAGAGTCGCTATATCTAGACAGACAGGCAGGCAGGCTGATAGCGAAGTAGATACATAGATAAGAAGGTAGGAGATGAAAATGTGAAAAAATTATCATCAACTTCATACATTCCCTGTATCTACCCATCATATGCTTTTGCACAATAAATAGTGTTGTCCTCTGCTCCCTCAATGCACCTCTAAAATGTCTTGATGCACCCCTAAGAAAGTAGACACCACTGTAGAAAGACATGCTAATTTTAAAATGAAGATTAAAAGATATTTTGCACACTTGTACTGCACTTCAAATACTGCAAAATGAACAATAGTCAATGAACTTCAGTTCTCATAAAACTAGGGCACAAATATTTCTTAAATGAAAAGGAGTGAAATGCTTCCAGTAAAGATGTACCTAGCAATTTCTGCACCTGGAGCAACCTAGTGATGTAGGCTTACTTGGGATATGGTGCCCTAGGACATTGTGAAGGACATATGGGAGAAGAAAGGGGAAAGGAAAGTATCTGGGGCTGCTGCTGTTATTCATCTAATGGGTCAGAGCAGGAAGAGAAAAAATTTCCCCTGGAACAAAGTCTCAGCTACTCACCTTCAGGGTATATGTAAAAGATAAGGGTAGGGAAGGAAAAGATGAAAAGAGGAATACTTGGAGCAGATCAAGGAAATAGGCTTGTGCTTCTGGCACATTCTGGGTAGTGCTGACATTGCCCTTTAAATTTCTTGCCTTGTGGCAAAGATGTGATTGTCTCATCTTAGTTATAGTTTTATCCTTAGCCTCCTCACTTTCCCCTTTTCACTAAGGAAAAAGAGACACTTATCTAGTTACTAGGAATAGCTGTATTCCTAGCTATATACTAGAAGCAAGAAGTAGGACTTCCTTGATTGGTTGAATAAGAAAAAAAATTATATATGGGTAGGAAGTAGACAGATCCACATTGTATTCCCACAGTTACATAGGGAAACAAAGAATAAATAAATATATTCAATTAATGGTGATTTTTTTATTTTGAGGAGAAGAAATTTTAAGAAAAAGTGGGGTTGTGAGTTCAAATTCTGAATTTAACACTTATTAGTTATAATCAATGGAAAGTTATCTAATACTTCTAAGAAGTTTTTTCATCTGTAAAATGGGTAAATGATATTTGTAATAAGTCCTTGTCATGATTATTGTGAGGACTGAATGAGATAATATACATTTGTAAACCATAAAGTGCTATATCAAGTCCTAATTAAATACCTATTATGTGGTCAGAAAATATTGGATAGATAGATAGATAGATATGTATGTGATACCCATTCTGGGCATTTGGGCAGGAAGAGGAGGAATTTCTCCTAGTATAAAGTCACAGCTACTGCCTTTCAGAGTAGATGTAAAAGGTAAGGGTAGAGAAAGAAAATGGGAAAAGATGAAGACTTGGGGCAGATTGAGGAGATAGGTTTATGCTTCTGGCACATTCAGGGTAGTGTTGACATTGCCTTTCAAATATTATAAAGATGGACAGACAAATAGACAGATATATATTATGTATATGCAGAAAGACAGATAGACAGATAAAACATTTGTTAAGAACTTATTCTGGGAAGATAGGTGAACAGAGTGCTAGGTGTAAAGTCAGGAAAGAAGGATTATTCTGGCAGAGATACCATCTGTAGACATGTGGGACTTATGCCATATAGAAATTAGGCTAACTTTTGAGCCTACTTCCCTAAAGATTATGTTGATATAAGGTCAACAAGAGAGGTAATTTAGAGGTAGAGCAACCCTGAAAGTGAGCTAAAAATAAAGATAATGGGGAGATATTAAACCTTGAAAGCATGATTTGGGTTCAAGTCCTGCCATCACAAAATCTAGATATGATGTCCTGGATAAGTCATTTAATCTCTTAGTGCTAAGTCTAGGCAACTTAAAAACTTTATGATTCAGACAAGTCCATACCAAGAAGTTCCTTGTACCAATAAATAATTAGCTGAACAAGATATTCCATCTTCCAACTCCAGGTGTTTTCACTGACTGCTTCCCATGACTGTAACTCTCTCCTTCCTTATCTCTGTCTCTCTGCTTTCCTGGTTTCAATCTTGTCTCAGATAAAATCCTATATTCCACAGAAAGCCATTCCCAGCCCTTCTTAAAACTAGGGTCTTTTTCTGTTATTATCTTCAATTTTTCCTGTATATATCATATTTCTACATAGTTGCTTGTATGCTATCTCCCTTCCCCCACCATTAGATTGTGAGCTCCTTGAGAAGGATTCCCCTTGTTCATATCTCCAATGTTTAACCTGGTGCCTTGCACATAGTAAGCACATAATAAATACTTCTTGACTGATAAACTGAAGATTTGGAAGGGATCTCAGAAATTATTCCATCAATTTCCTCCTGAAAATATATCCTACATTATATTCCACTTGGGCAGTATAGGGCATGGAACCATAACTTCTGCCTCCAGATCCAGCCTCTTTCTCACTCCAGGAAGCTTGGATAGGGTATGTGGGTGGGGAAAGAATATAAAGATCTTGGTTCCAGACAATTTTCAGATGATGAAATTAAAACCATCTCTAGTCATATGAAAAGTTGCTCCAAATCACTATTGATCAGAGAAATGCAAATTAAGACAACTCTGAGGTATCACTACACACCTGTCAGATTGGCTAAAATGACATGAAAAGATAAGGATGAATGTTGAAGAGGATGTGGGAAAGCTGGGACACTAATACATTGTTGGTGGAACTGTGAACGGATCCAACCATTCTGGAGAGTAATTTGAAGCTATGCTCAAAATGTTGTCAAACTGTGCATACCCTTTGACCCAGCAGTGTTTCTATTGGGCCTATATCCCAAAGAGATCTTAGAGGAGAAAAAGGGACCCACATGTGCAAGAATGTTTATGGCAGCCCTTTTTGTAGTGGCTAGAAACTGGAAACTGAATGAATGCCCATCAATTGGAGAATGGCTGAATAAATTATGGTATATGAATGCCATGGAATATTATTTTTCTATAAGAAATGACCAGCAGAATTATTTCAGAGAGACCTGGAGAGACTTGCATGAACTGATGCTGAGTGAAATGGGCAGAACCAGGAGATCATTATACACTGCAACAACAATATTACATGATGATCAATTATGGTGGACATGGCTCTCTGTAACAAAGAATTGTCTCAAACCAGTTCCAATTGTTCAGTGAAGAAAATCATATACACCCAAAGAAAGGGATATGAAATATGGACCACAACATAACATTTTCATGCTCTCTATTGAGGTTTGCTTGCATTGTGTTGCCTTTCTCTGATTTTCTTTTTTTTTTCTTGTAGATAGGATTTTTCTTGCACAACTTGTCAAGTATTTCAACATTATTAACATGTAGTGGACTTCCTGCCATCTAGGGGAGGGGAGTGGACTGGGGGTAAAATTTGTAATGGAAAGCTTTGTAAAGATCAATGCTGGGGAACTACCCATACATATGTTATACAAATAAAAAGCTTTAATAAAAAAATAAATAAATAAAGATCATGGTTCCTCTCAGAAAGTGAGTTAAATCAAGGAGGGAGATCCAGGAATGGGCTGGGCTGGCTTGTTTCTCCACACCTGGAAGCCCCACTTGCCCCTTTGAGGAATTGGGTGGAAAAGGATGGTTAGGCTGCAGGATGGAGATGTACTAATTATAGGAAATATGCATTCTCTACTTATCATTTTTGCCACTCAATCATGCCTTCTGGAATCACTAATGATGAGTACCTAGGTACCATCATAAAAGGTATTCTAAGCAAAATAAATAGTGAGGACAACTTTTTTAAATCAAGTAGGAGTATGACAAATTAGGAGCAATATGTTTATCTAGAGATCAGTCTGGATGGAACAGTGTTCATATTAGGAAGGAAGTAATAGGAAATAAGTTTAAATAGGTAGGTTAAAATCAGAATATGAGGCTAAATCATTTTAATTTCATTCTGCAGAAAGAAGCCCTTTGAACATGTTCAAAATAGTATTTTAGAAAAATTAATCTAGCATTTCTATATGGTCTCAGTGTTGTCAGAGAAATTTTGAGTGTAGGCCCAAACTGGCAAATATGTATGCTGTGAATACCAGTCTCTCAAAGTATGATACCCATCCCTTGTCCTCATCACATTAGAAGAATAAAATCTCAGAGACTAAAGAAATCTGGACAGTTTTGGTAATAACCTGACTACAATAACCTGAGTTACTATTTCTTAACCAACTCAATATTTTTTTTAATTTTAAAATATTAAAAAAAGAAATCCCATCTATAACTTTCTTGACGGATAGTTATATAGTCCCTGTTGGCAAACGTTAAGCAATAGGAAACTAGCTGCTTTGCCGGCTGGCCTCTTGATGAAAAAGGAGCTTGAATTTTAATTGCTTTTTTTTTAAAGTAATCATATTCCACTATTGGTGGTTATTAAGCATATAGTCTATCACACACCCCAGATCTTTCTTGTTTTTACTGCTGCCAAGTGAGCTCTTTCCTTCCAATTATAGTTGTGCAATTGATTTTTTAAAAATATAAATGCAAGATTTTACATTTATACCAGTTAAATTTGTTCCTTTTGGTTCTGACCCAATTTTGTCAAGCTTATTTTGAATCTTAGTTCTGTTCATATTGTACTATCCAGCTCTACAAAACAGGACTGAATGCATCAGAAAGATGGGGGGGGGGGAATGAAGAATAGAAAAGACTACAAGAATTTGCAAAAAGATGATTGGTAGCTTTGAATCATATGATTTCAGTGGAGTAGTCAAGGAAAAATAAAGACTTGTAAATAGGATGTAAAAAATACATGATAGGTAAATGGAAACAACTAGCATAATCCTCTCCTTTAAGGAGTTTATTTTTTTTTTCTGAGGCAATTGGGGTTAAGTGACTTGCCCAGGATCACACAGCCAGGAAGTATTAAGTGTCTGAGATCCAAATTTGTACTCAGGTCCTCCTGACTTCAGGACTGGTGTTCAATCTACTGCACTAACCAGCTGCCCCTCCTTTAAGAATTTTAATATTGAATGGGGGTGGGGGGAAAAATACCATAGAAATGAGTTCAGCACAAAGGAATGTGGACAGCAACAGGCTGGTGTCTATCTAGACAGGTGGTGGCTATCTAGACACAACAATCTAAAAGATTAAAGAAAGTGTTGGGAAACCTCAGGAAGTGCTTGGAAGTGGCAGTGAGAGGGACAGAAGCATTGTAAGCAGAATAACAAATAGCACAAACCAATGACCCTGCTGCAGTGATTAGATGTGGAGTGCCTTCCAGCAGAGCTAATCTAAACTCTGAAGGTTACAAAGAAATAAGCAGCACTTGACTGAGAAATGAGAAAAACTGGCATTTGTAAAGCACTGACAAACTCACAAAGAACCAATTACATGCATTATCTCATTTAAGTTTTGAAGCAGATACCCTAGATCTCATCCCCATTATATAGATAAGGAAACTGAGGTACAGTTATTTGCTAAGGAGACATAGATAATAAAACAAAGAGGCATGATTTGAACTCATCTTCCTGAGTCTCTGACATACAATGTTAAGAATACTGAATTTAGAGTCAATTCACATGAATTTAAATCTTGTCGTTGATACTTATTATTTGGACAAGGCATTTAATGTCTCTAGGCCTGTTTCCTCCTTTATAAAATAAGAGGGGTGGATTATATTGGCTTCTAGGTTCATTTTTTTTAAAGGATGGAGAATATGCTTATAAACAGAGATGGAGATAAGGAAAACTTGAAGATAAAAGAGAGAAGATAACCAAAGGAGTAAGTTCACAAAGGAAATGGGCTAACAAATGAGTAGATAAGTTGACCATAGCAAATTGAACTTCTGAATTTCTCTATTTATGTCAAGGGTACCACATTTATCCAGCAAGTTTGCAACCTTTGTGTTATCCTAAAATTTTCACTATCACTCATCCTGTATCCAATCGATTTTCAACCCTTTTTTATTCAATCTCCATGTCTTTTAAAATTTATCCTTTTAATTCTGTTTATAATTCTGAGTCCAGAATGATTATCTAGGCCACACTAATATGAAATATAAGAAATCATCAAAAGTGGTTTGTAGGATCCAAGTTGGGAGGGACCTTAAAGGTCATCTAATCCAATCTCTTCATTTTACAGGTGAGGAAACAGAGTATCTGACATATCATGTATTTAATAAAAGTTTGGTGACTTGATCTGATTTTCGACTAAGCATATCTATGTTGTAAATCAGGAAAAGCTTCATGGAGAAGATGACACCTGCAGTATGTTGAAGGAAAATAAAGATTTCCACACCTGTTAATGTGGCAAATCTATTCCAAATCTGGGGGATGATGAGAATAAGATTGGAGTTGAAAAATTAGGACAATCTACCAGGAAGTGATGTGATTGATCAGGAAAAGTGGACTGAGGTTTATATGCTAGGCAAAGATGTAACTAAAGCAGGCAATGGAGCACTGTTGAAAGTTTTGGATTGGAGAAATTATGTGATCAGAATTGTATGTTCCTTATGAAACCTATCCTATTTGCCTAACTTCTAGTGCTTTTCCTTCCAAATCAACTTGAATTCAAATACTTTACATATATTTATACTTGTTAACTTTGTAATTATTGTGTATATACTTTTATACATGTTTGTTCTCTCTTCCATTGGAATGTAAGTCTTGTGAGTAGGGACTGTTTCATTCTTTGTATCCAGTACCTATTTCAATATCTAGTAGTGTCTAGCATAGAGTAGGCATTTAATTGGTTAACTGATTGATCAGTTCTGGCAGAATATAAATCTCTATGAAAATCTCTGAAGTATGAATAAAACATTGTCTTCCTTAATTGTTCTTTTGTTGCTGCCCAACTCTATGAAGTTTTCTAGGCAAAGATATTGGAATGGTTTGCCATCTCTTTCTCCAGCTAATTTAACAGATGAGAAAATTGAGGGAAACAGGGGCAAATGATTTGCCCAGGATTATACAGCTAGTTAAGTATATGAGTCAACATTTGAACTCAGGTCTTTCTGAAACCAGAACCAGCACTCTATCCATTTTATCTACTAGCTACCCACTTTTTATTATTATTTACCATCAGATCATTTAGGAGCCCAGTTTCAAAACAAAATAGTGGACTTTGGCACTTTAAAAATCTTAAATTAAATTTGTACTATCTTTAGTATTTTCTGAACATTTTTAAACCTCCTTTTAATCCTACAGTGCTAAAATGTATTCACCATTGCCTTTACAGAATGGTAAGAGTTCCCAAATGGAATTATCTTGTCTCCTTTAAATTCTTCAGCCCCACAGTTTTAATGTGCTCAAATGTGATAAGGATTTACAGTACATCCTGACTTACAATTTAATCACAATTGCACACATTTAACATGTCTTCTGAGTATATTCAAGACTCAATCTATGAAGCTAATTAGACATCCATGATTTGTAACATATTTGGAGTTTCAAATTCTTACTGATCTGTATTTGAAACTTTATAATCTAAAATATCTACATTTCTTTTGAACAGACAGTTAACAAAGCACTAGATTCCAGCCTCAAAGTCCCCTTTCAGTGTGAACAGCTGGGTTCTTGCATTATATCTACTGTTAGAAATTGTGAAGATTAAAAAATGCATGCACTCACTTGCAGTGCAGATTGGTTTGCAGTGCTTTGGGTTTGGCTCAGAGCTGAAAGATTTCTTGAGCATAATTTTGTGATATGTTTCTTGAAAATTACCAGTTCTAGAAAAATAGTTGAAAAGTAAAGGAGTTAGAATGATGCATAAGTTTTATTTTGAAATGTATAAATTTATATATACATATATATATACATATGTGTGTGTGTGTGTATTTAACAAGCAATAAACCTTGATTTGTCTACTGGCTTTAAAGAAGAGTGCATTCAATCTCCAAGGAGAGGAGAAGCTATCCCTAAGCAAGATTTAACATGTGTAAAATCAATTTGGATATCCTCTTATTGGTTTGTGTCAGCAACATCTCTTCCAGCATAGAATTTTGGTGTCCTGGGCAAATTCAGTTTAGGAGGTGAATGGGAAGAGATAGAGAATATTCTATCTTCTTTAAGTACAATCATGCCAGGAAACTCTCATGAAATGTAGATGGTCAGGGAAGGGATAAATAGAAAAGGTTTGTTGTGAAACTTCCCATGGCATAAGGCCAACAGCTTGATGGCACTCTGGGGCAAAATCCAAGTCACCCTTCCCTAAATTCCATTCCTGGTCCTCATGCTTCTCTCCAATGTCAAACATTTCTGACTACAATTGCTTTTCCCTCTCCTAACCTCCATATGCTTTTCTCAGCCAGTCTTCCATAATGTGGATCTCATCTTGTCCTCCCTCTTCCTTTAAAATTAACTTTTTTCCCTTTCATTTTGCCAACAAATGTCCCTACACATCACTATGGAAGATGGCAATAAAAAAAAAGAGAGAGTCAGTACTTTATAATGGCCAAAGAAGTGTTGCTGGGGGAGGAATGGAAATAGCTAGATTAAGAGTCAGATGACCAAGGAATGAGGTTTAACACTGACTCCTACTAACTACATCACCATGGACTAGTCATTTTATCTCATCCATTAAAAGGGATGCTAGTAATACTTGCATGAGACACAGTCCCTCATTGAATAATGAGGAGAGTATTAAAAAACAACATAAAGCTCAGTATAAAAGTTAAATTCTATTATTGTAACAGGTGTTCACAATGCTGGTTGGAAGACAGATTTGGGAAAAATATTGGCACACCGATGAGAAGGTAAGAAATATGAGCATATGTTTTCTAATGTCCTCAATTTTCATTTTTTTCTTTCCATTGTCTAGTCTTCCAATTTGACAGTCTAATCTATCTTTCCATGCTGCCAATACAGAAGACTCTTACTCAACTACTAGCCACTTGTGACTTTCTATAACTACCATGAACAAACTAAGACAGATCCTGGAGTGTTGAAGTGATAAGACAGAGATCTAGAGCAGATTAGAACCAGTAGCATGGTGTGAAGCATTTGCAAAATAGACCAATATCATTGCTACCAATAATTTTTGGCTGTAAGACCAATGCTCCAGAGCTTCTTTCTTCAGTTATTTGTAGAACTATCTCATTTGCGTTCCAAAAATGTAATTTCATCCTTTATTTCCCCCCTCACCTATCAGCTAGGAAGAAGTTTGGAGGAGTTGGGGGTGTCATAGAATCATAGAGCTAGCAGGTAAATCACAAAGTCATTTAACCCAATTTTCTTAGTTTATTGTTAAAGCTAAGGAGGTTAATTGGCTTGTCCAAAACAGCAAATTGGTCAGAGACGGAATCTGAATCCAGGACCTCCTATTCAAGAGTCACAACTTTTTCCACTGTGCAATGCTACATTTTTAACATTTCTAATATATGATGGCCCTTTTGAAGTTATTAGTTTTACTCATTTCAATAACCTATGTGACCACTAAAAAGAAAATCATCTAAGTCTAATTGATAAGATTGATTGGCTGAAACCAAAAGACTTCTCAAATGGGGGAAGAGGGGAGGAGACTAAGATCCAAATCAAGATATCTATAATTCTTATATTTCAGAGTGATATTCTTTCACTTATTTCCTTATCTCTAGATCAATTATGAATGTGACCAGCACTATGCCATAAGTCCAGTGAGTTCATAGTGATAGGAAGGGAAGTAGCCCAAGAGTTCATATTCTGAGCACCCTCTGCTGAGTAGTGGTGATACTGTGACTTTTGGGGAAGCCAGCTCATGTACACTTCAGTCCTTCCTGACAAAGCCAGGTTAGAAGGTAGTGTCACCTGATGGTCAAAGTGTACATTACACTCTTACTGGTTATATAAGAAAATGTCAGGCTACTTAGTTTTCTGAAGATTAAAATATGGCAACAATAGGGATACCAATGAAGTATGCATTAGTCTAAATCACCTGCCACATAATCACAAAGAAGTAGACAGAGTTCCTTCCCCTCAAAGAAGTTGTGATATAAGTGGGGGAGCTGAGCACGTGATAGGCTAACTCATGAAAAGTTAAATTACAAGACAAGAACACGATATTCTGGTGTTTAAAATTGGGAAAGGTCACTATGCATCCAGGGTGTCTAAGAGGTCTTTATGGAATAAATGGGACTTCTGAATAGTATTTGAGCAAAATCCATTTCAGAGAAGAAGTCAGTTATGCTAGAGCTGCTTTGTTTTCAGGATGAATAAAAATAAAGTTAAGAAAGTGAATCATGCTAAATTGCAAAAAGCCTTGAATGCTAGTCTCTGTAATGATTTTAAGATGGGTAGGGGATTATTGAAGACCTTCAAGGACAAATTTGCAGTAGAATAGTGAGTATGTAGACAAATTATATGTTGGGATTGGGGTGGGGTTCAGAGGGAATGGGTTTTAAGAAAAAGAATGGAAAGATGTAGATGATGTGTTCTAGGAATTTGGCAGCAAAAGGGCAAATAGATACAGCAAAATAACAGAGAAACAAGCTGGCCAAAGGGAACAACATTTTCTTTTTCTGAATAATTAGAACCTATAAATATTTAAAAGTAGACAAGGATCCCAGGCCTCATTCATTTAGGTCTCAAAGCCCCTCCTCTGCTTTTGAAGCAGATATTTTAACCAACTTAAAGATTAAAAAATAATCATTAAGTATTGAGTGGGTGTTAATGATTTCATTTGTTACCTTTCTCAGGCAATACATTTGCATTTTAACAAGGGCTTTCTGAAGATATAAAATGTTAACACAGTGGTTTCAACTTTCTGAGGATGAATACCCTTTTTTAACATTAAAACAATTCTTACACTTACCCCCACTTTCACCCCTACTATGTAATAAAAGCTGAATTTCTAGTGTCTGTCCACTGACAAATTAAATAATGACAAAAGACTTCTATAACATTAGTAATGTTTTCAGCTAAATTTTTATTCATCACTACACCATCTACATGCTAGATAGTGTGTAGTATAGAGATCACTGGACTTGAAATCAGGAAGACTCAAATATAAATTTTTTTCAGCTATTTAAGTAGTTATGTGACCTGATGACAAATCATTTAAATTCTTTCCACCTCAGTTTCCTCATAAAATTTGCATAATAACAATACCAACTTCACATGGCTATTGTGAAGATCAAAAGAGATTTGAATGAAGCACTTTGTAAACTTTAAAGTGATTAGATAGATAGATGGATAGATAGATATGATATGCTAACACATGAAAAGTTAAATTACAAGACAAGATCAATATAAGTACACAGGTGTTCAAAGTTGGTCACTAAGCATCAGGATATCTAAGAGGTCTTTGTGTGTGTTTGTATGTGTGTGTGTGTGTCTTTAGAAGCTTGATGTGATCTACTGAATTATGGGGGGAGATTTGGGGACCCTTTACAATAACTGTGGGGATGATTCTCAGGAGGTCCTCTTCCCAAGTGGTCCTCAGCTGATTGTCTTCCAATACTTTAACTCAAAGGAAAGAGTGCAATAATAGAAAATTAAGGTTTTGTGGCATTCTGATAACTGTAAAGAACACTATTTGGAAGGAAACTTGATACTTGGTACTTTTCAATTCACACCAAATAAGACTCTGCCAAATATACCCAGACCAAAAACCAGTCGGGTTTAAGTTATTTTAAAATAGCTGAAATTCTATTATTAGGTAGATATTTTAAGTGCTGGGGAAAATTCATAATAAAATATCTCTCTGCTATATGTAAAATGATGTTGCAGATCAGAACACCTCCTTTGTGTACAGATATGCATGGGTTTCATACAGAAATCTCTTAGCATTATTATTATTATCTCTTAGTATCATTTCCATTGTGGGAAGACAGAAATTGGGCTTGTAATTCCATTGGTTTGAGAAACTCTCAATAAAAATGCCTACTTCTACCAATGCATAACATCACTTTATCTGCAACTTATGGTCTTAGAAAACTGACTGAAGAACTGGGCTGAAGTGACTTTTACAAGTGACACACCCAATATATTCCAGAGACAGAATTTGAACCTAGGTGTTTCTGACTCTGAGACTGGCTCCCTATTTATCTATATTTCCTTTCAGTTTTTTTTTTTTAATAGAGGTCTGCTGCATTCCGTAGAACTAATTATGCATCTCCAAAGGAAGAACTTTGAAATCAAGCACATAGATACTTTCCATTTTGAGGCTACACAATTATTTTTCTTTTTTGCCACATTTTATCATACTATAAGCAAACCTTTAAAACTTTAACAGTTACTCTCATGAAATAAAGATAGAATACCCAATAAAAATTGATACAAGGCATTCAGATACTTTAAAAATCTAGATGTTTTACTACATTTTTTTCTTTTATCTAGATATTAGACATCATGTTGACAGAGCCAGAGCATGAATATCTCTGTATAGTTTTTCCAGTGTAACCTATTTTTGTGATATTATTTTTGGCCAGAAACTTGGAACAGTTGGTTCTGTTGCCATTGGTAACAAAAAAAAAGACATGGCTCGTGCAACACCCACAGAAGAAATCACTAATAAAACGATGGGTCATATTTGTGTGGCGGCCAGGTTCAAATTCAGGCAGCCCACTTAAATTTTAGGATACCCCATGACTAAGGCTCTAAAGTTCACAGTATATAACTACAGCCATGCTTCCCTTAAAATCATCAATTAATTCTATGAAAAGACAACTTCAGATGTAACACTGATATAAGGGCATTTCGATTCATAGGATCATTGATCTAGACCAAGAAAAGACCTTTAAAACTCTTTATTTTATTGATAAGGAGATAGAGTCCCAAAGATTATAATTTGCCCAAGTTGACAAAAGTTCTATAGGACCAGTGGCATTATTATAATAAAACTTGAAATTTATATAGTGTTTTAAGCCTTCCAAAGCATTTTTCTTCTAACTATTTTATGAGGCAGAAACTATAAGCCTTACCATCCAACACTAAACACCTGGATTTCCCAAATATTAATTGGTTATTAATTTGAAAGTAATAATACTTTCAATATAAAGACTGCATCTAATAGCCTGCTTCCAATTCCACCATACTTTCTACAGTATCATTTAGGACTACAACAAAATAATTTGATTAGAGCAGCATTGCTCATTGTTCATCTGTGAATATAAAAGTAGTATTGGTCTGAAAAACTATAATATAGGCAGATTTTTTTAAAAAATTAGGTTGAGAATAAGATAGCATAATTGACTGAGGGTCAACTTGATAATCAAGAAGACCTGTCTCTAACATACACAGTTCTCTGGTCCTGATCAAATTGTTTAACTTCAATGAATTAATAATATTTAATACTGATTTATTAATATCAATGCTTAATATTAATTTTTAATATTCCATGGGTAAAATGAGCTCCATAGGTGCAAATAATTTCCTTAATAGGAGTTACCCACATCAATGAAATGACAAGTCTGGAATTTTCTCCAAACCCAAAGAAAAAAAGGAAATTGGTCAAAAAACAAACAAATGTTTTAATGTCAATATTCTTTCAGTAATACTCTACACTGGGAATAATAAAATACCACAATCTCTGAAGAATAAAAATCAATGCAAAGAATGATGGGAACATTCATGGTGGATATAATCAGAAATGTAGCCTGCAATACTCTCCCTCTTCATACTGACCTATTAAAAACTTTGGCTTCCTTTGAAGCTTCTTTTTGTTTAAGTGCCACTTAAACAAACAAAAATGTTGGGTCTTACCAAAGGTGATACCATATGCAAATTAAATGGACAAGGGATAGATTACCATCAGATCTGTGGAGAAGAGAAGACTTTATGACCACATAAAAATAGAAAACATTATGAAATAGAAAATGCATAAGTTTGATTAAATTAATTTTAAAAAATTTGGCGCAAAGCTAATACAACCAAGAGAAGAAGAAAAACAGAAAGATAAAAAACAAATTTTATAACAGTGTTTCTACTAAAAACTCATTACTTAAATATATAGAAAACTCATTACTTAAATATATAGAAAACCAATTGATAAATGGTCAAAAGATATGAACAGGCAGTTTTCAGATGAAGAAATCAAAGCTATCTATATTCATAAGAAAAGATAGTCTAAATTAGAATTGGTTAGAGAAATGCAAATTAAAAACAACTGTGAGGTACCACCTCATACTCTATTAGATTGGCTAATATGAGAGAAAAAGAAAGTTATTAATTTTGAAGATGTGGAAAAATTGGGTCTATATCCCAAAGAGACCATAAAAACGGGGAAAAGATCAACATGTACAAAAATATTTATAGCAGCTCTTTTTGTGGTGGTAAAGAATTGGAACAATGAGTGGATGTCGATCAAATGGGGAATGGCTGAATAAGTTGTGGTATTTGAATGTAATGGAATACTATTTTTCTATAAGAAATGATGAGCAGGCTGATTTCATAAAAGCTTGGAAAGACTTATATGAACTGAACCAGGAATACATTGTACATAATAAGAGCTACATTTTGTAATGATCAACTGTGATAGACTCAGCTCTTCTTGGCAATACACTGATGCAAGACAATTATAAAAGATTCATGATGGAAAATGCTATCTATATTCAGAGAAAGAACTGTGGAATATGAACACAGATAAAAATATATTAGTTTCCCTTTTTTGTTTTTTCTCTAATGGTTTTTCCCTTTTGTTATGATTCTTCTTTCATAACATGATGTGGAAATATGATTACTATAATTGCACATGTATAACATATCAGATAGCTTGCTCTCTTGAGGAGGAAGGAAGAAAATGAGGAAGAAAACTTATAAAAATGAATGTTGAAAACTATCTTTACAAGTTTGTAAAAAAAATTGAAATTGGAATTAGAATTGGTAAAAATTAGAAAAAATAAAATACTAGTAAAAAAAGAATTGGGTGATTTAGAAAAAAATTATTTTTAAGATATATTATACTACTTATGCAAAGTTTGGTAATATTTGTCATTATTAGAAAACAGTGGTGTAGAAATTAATTAAGACATTTAGCATGCTTTGATTTTAAATAAAATATGTAATAAGAAAAAAAAAAGACTGGGTTTTCCTGAGTAGCCTAGGTTAGAAGTATAAATGCCCTATCCTAATACTGATCAGCACAACAATCGATTCAGTTTTCAATCTAAACCATTTTATCTTGATGGTCCCCTCTCCCAGGAGCTAATCATTAGTGTGTCCACCTGGTCAGCTTTGCCTACTGCAGCTCAGAAATCCCAAGAGATCCGTCAACCTCAGCTTTCCTAGTAGCAAGATTAGAGCATTGTACCACCACTCTGAATTTTTAAGTGTCATATTTTGCAGAGTGCTTTCTTAGTCATCACCAGCACCACCCTCACAGCTGCTAGGATGTTCCTTTGTATATTACCTTGTATGTGTTTTTTGTGAAAATGTATTTTGTATAAATCCTTGATATGTATATGTTGCTCTTCTCCACTCACCCATTCATTTGAACTTATTGCTTAAGTGAAAGACTTTTTTTTTTCTTTTATTTTTTCCTTTCTATCCCCAGCACTTTGGCATATAGTAAGCTTTTAATAAATGCTGTTTCTTGTTTGGTTAATTAAAAATCTATCCCTTATTCCCAGTAAGATGCACTGTGCTTTGTCATTCCTTACACATACACACACAAAGTCACACGTGCACACATATATGGAGTCACACATACACACATGCATTCAGACATACATTGAATTCCATGCTATTATCTTCTTCCTTAATTAAGGAAATATCATACAAGTGTATGTTAATCATTGCATTCTACAACCCAACCATAAAAAGAGACCCCCCAAATTTGACACATGTTGAGGGACAGACAACTAGCAGATAAGAAAATTCTTTCAGTTCAAGATATATAAAATGTGATATTATGTAATAATAACAAAAGTATATAATATGTTATATGCAATATAACATATGTTCTTAGAGTTTGGCCTGGAATACTGAAAAGGGTTATATCTTCAGAGATGTCCAAAACAACATTAGAAGTCAGGTCTTAGTGGTTTCAAGACTAAATCTCTATCCACTGGTCCACATTGCATTTCAGAGATGTATATAACAGTAATACAGTACTTATTTTTCAAGTGAGATAAACTGAAATCAATGAAAAACATCATTCAAAGAGGCTTAGATAAGAGTATAAGCATTAACTGTCTTATAACCCAAGTTTCCTATAAGAATTATATTTTATTTCTTTCCAAATAATGCATAAGAGAAGACTTCCATTTGCAGGGGATCCAGTAGCAATACATATGCCCTTCTGCATCCTCAGCCTCATCACTGTATTATGTTGCTTTGACCATACTGACAGCATGATTTAAATGAACCTTTTCAGTAGGGTAATGCCATTACTCTCATAAAAATGTTTCCTTTGCAAATTTTCATCAACACAATCTTCTTAGAAAACAATGCAAAAAAATCATTCTGGGAAGTAAAGAAAGATACTTAGAAATACTGAGGGATAAGTAAATAATTAAGATAAGGAAAAGTATTCAGTAAGTTAATCATACTGTTTAAAGAAAATGTATCTTTTCAAAGAAAAACAATTTTCATAAAACGTCACAAGTAGAAGCCTGTTAGAGATCATCTTACATAATAGCTCAAATATAGCATTTTAAAGTTTGAAAAACATTTTATATGAATCTGATTTATCTTCCCAGCAAGCCTATAAGGCAGGTGCTATTATTAGCCTCATTTAATAGAAGAGATCATTGAATCTAGGAGAGATTAAGTGACTTGCCCAGACTGGATTTGAACTCAGGTCTTCTTTACTCCCAGCTTATTCCTTTATTTGCTTGCTATACCTCCTCAATATAAATATCCTTGAGGGCAGAGAATGTTTTATTTTAGTCTTTATAACTCCAGTGTTCAGCACATTACCTAAGGGTACTTAGTCAAGGCTTGTGGAATAAATGAATGAATGTCCAAATGCAAGTCCCTTATTCTATGTACTTTTGTTACAACTTCATTGTGAAATGCCAAAATGAAAGCTTTTTGGTGGTGAATTATGACATCAATAGTCAGAGGAATGGAGTTATTTACAGGTCCTGGACACATCTGAAAGAACAAATAGCTTAAAAATCAACTTCAGGAACATTTTTTTCCTTTGGATATATGGAACAAAATAATTTCATGATCCATACAAACTATTTAAAATTTAAATTGATGTGTTATTTTCAACTATAGTTTGCAAAGCATTAATGGATTTTCATCTCATGGGTAGTGAAAAAAATGAGAAACTGGCTATTGTTCTGACTTCCATAGTAACAAAACTGGCCTTATTGAGATTCAGTCTCAATAGCTTATTGCCATTCATGGTGCTAAATAATTGCTGATAGCAAAAGAAATATTTTTAAACTACTCTCTTCTTTTTATTCACATCTGTTCTGTTTTTGAATGGATTTTCATTTTGTTTTAGAAAATGTGCTTAACTGTATATTAAGTAGCTACACTCTGGGGGTGTGTGTGTGAGAGAGAGAGAGAGAGAGAGAGAGAGAGAGAGAGAGAGAGAGAGAGGTAGAAACAGCTGGTATAGGGCTTATTATGCAGCTGTAATATAATAGGGCCACAGTCACCCATCCTGGCATTTCTCTCAGGGTTAAGATGTAATGGAACCCTTTATTAGTGTGTAGAATGTAAACAGTACACATACTTATGTGCCCTATCATTTTAGAATCATGATTTGCTATTCTTAGAAATATATTCAGGCATTAAAAATAGGCACTTAATTTCAAAGGCTCTTCACAGAACTTGATTATATTATAGTGCAAAGAGCCTTTTGATTTTAATATTTATAAGAACCATATTTCCTAGGTAGAAAGAATGTAGCAATTGGGAAATAATCTGTTTCATCCAATTGTTATCTTCATAAAGCCAGCAGATAATCCATGTTCACAAACCTTAAATAAAACTTTCCATAAAGCAGAAAATTCTGTAAAGGGGAAAAGTCCCAGCATAATCACTAAGCTTCACAAGGGTCTTCCTATGAAAGCCTCTTCCATTGGTAGGTAACTTATACTTAAGATGGAGACTGACTCTTCCCCAAAGGGACAGTTTTTCTGCAGTGTTTATTTTAGTTCATCTCATGTGTAGCAAAAAACATCTTGTCCTTAATTGGAATCCTTTCTTATAATTGATTCATTCATTCTTAAATTCATTCAATAATTATTTATTAAATACCTACTATGTGTTAGGCACTATACTTTTGCTTAAGGATACAATGACAAAAATTATGTAGGCTAAGCCCTCAAGGATCATTGGATCATATTTCTAGATCTAAAAGAGATATCAGAACCTACTTAGTTTAATCTCTCAAAATCATACAGTTAATAAATGTTAAAAGTAGCATTTGAACTAAACATTTAATTTCCTAGACAGTTAGATGGCATGGTAGATACAGTCCTGGACCTGGAGTCAAGAAAACTCATCTCACCTGAGTTCAAATCTGACCTCAGACACTTTGTAGTTGTGTGACCCTTAGAAAGTTGCCTCAGTTTTGTTTTGGTTTGGTTTGGTTTTTTTTCATTTATAAAAATGAGCTGCAGAAGGAAATGGCAAACCACTCCAGTATTTCTGCCAAGAAAACCACATGTGGGTGAGACACAGATGAAATAACTGAAGAGGGCTCTTTCTTCACGGTATTCTGTTGGATTTTATCAGTGAAGCTACAGGAAAGCTGTTCTTGCTCATTGAAGCTACATATAGTATAGAATACGTAACATTGTATATGGTACATGGTATAGAAGAGGTAACATTGTATATGGTACATGATATAGAGGAGGTAAACATTGGTTTTGGAGTCGGAGAGCCTGCCTGTCACTTACTGACCCATACTTACTTAACCTTGTTTGCCTCAGTTTCCTTATTTATAAAAATGAGCTGGAGAAGGAAATGACAAACCATTCTACTATCTTTGCCAAGAAAATTCCAAATGGGGTCATGAAGACTTGGACGTGACTAATCTGACTGAACAACACACGCTCAGCATTATGTTAAGCACTAGAGATTCAAAGACAAAACAAAAGTTTCTTAACTTTCTGCACACATAACATTGGACAGTTATTTCACTTCTGAGGATCTGTTTTCTCATCTGTAAAATGTTGGGGTTTAAATAAATAGCCTAGAAAGTTCTTTCCAGGTCCAAACTTATGATTCAGTAAGTTGTATTTCTTGTCTCTTAGGGGCAGCTCCACTTGGGCACTTGGCCTTTAGCAGCTTAAGCAGGGGTGGGACTGAAGTTTGGAGAGGAGCCAGTATTTACACACAACCCACAATTCCCTCAGCTCTGAAACAGTTGCTACCACTGGACATTGCCAGCTCAGCTGGCTTTTGAGGTAATGTTGCCAATATCGTGAGACATTGTCTCACTTGAACGCACTCTAGATTGAAGAGAGAATTCAAGGAAACAGTGTGGAGTGGAAAAGCACTGGATTGGAAGGGAGGAGAGCAATTTGAATTTTGCTTCTGGCCTTGACTGTGTGACCTTAGGGAACTCAATAAAAACCTCTGTGTCCTTCAGTTTTCTTCATATTAAAAAAAAAAAGGTAGGACAAGATGATTTCAAAGGTCCCTTCATGCTCTAATATTCTATGGCAAGAGCTGTTCATTTATTTTCCCTCTCTCCTTAGGTCTTTTTCCTATGAGGGAGAGAGGAAAATTAGATTAATAGCAGCAGCCACAGTTGTAGCAGTAGCAGCAGCAGCCATGTTTAACTCCCCAAGGAGAAACTTTCATTTGTCTTTGTCTCTCTAATGCTTAACATAGTTCTGAGCATGTGTTGTTCAGTCATTTCAGTCACATCCAACTTTTTATGACCCCATTTGGGATTTTCTTGTCAAAAATTATAGAATGGTTTGTCATTTCCTTCTCCAGCTCAGTTTTATAAATGAGGAAACTGAGGCAAACAGGTTAAGTGATTTGCCCAGAGACACACAACTAGTATGTTTTTGAATCCAGATTTGAACTTAAAGATTAGTCTCTATTTCTATCCACTGTGCCATCTGACTGCCCCAGGACAAAATAACTTTTCAACAAATGTGTGTTTATTTATATATCATTCATTAATTAAAAAATACTTTAAGCTTTGAAAAAAAGTTGCATACATCATCTCATTTTAACCATCCAATAATTTTGTGTGGTAGGTATTACTAATATTATTGTTATCTTCATTTTGTGTATAAGGAAATTGAAGCCCCTTAAGTTCTTCCCCTGGCTTGTACAAATAATTTGTAGGTATCAGAGGCAGGATTTGAAACCAGGTCTTTTAGGATTTCATTCACTGTATTATATAGCTTATTGTTGTCATACAGGAAACAAATATAAAAAGCAAGATTTGAACTCTGGTCCTGATCCCAAATTCAGTGCTCTTTCCACTGTGGTACTACACTGTCATCCCTCTGTATGTCTGCTTTCATCATTAAAGATTTGATGTTCTCCTTAAAGCAAACTGGATGTTCTAAATAAGTGATGTACAAAGTGGTAGATAATTTAGAATTTAATTAAGTGACAACAGATAACAAAAGAGTTCAGACAAGGGAGAGAGTAATGGCATTCAACTATAACTGGTGGAAGACTAGAAAAGATGCCCAAAGCTAAGATGCTACTTCTTGAAAAATTTTACCATGGGAAGGCAAAATTTAGCTTAGTCTATGTAAAGAGATCATTACTAAAGTCTTATTTTGATGTCTCATTGCAAAGGTATCACTGAATTTTCTAAGGTTATATGCCAACAGAGCAAAATCTCTAGTAGGTTCTGTCAAGCTGGGAAGGATAAATAGATGCCATCATCACTTAACTGACTACTCAGTGATAAATTCCTTGAGGGAATGGACTCTCTTTTAGCTCTTTTTGTATCATCAGAACTTGGAATAACATCTGGCATACAATAGGTACTTAATAAATGTTTATTTAATAATTTGTTAGAAGATCAGAATAACCACAAGGGAAAATCCATGGTAATTCCATCCCTGATATTATAGAAGAGTTGCAATCCTCAAGTATAGAGGAAGTAACTATATTTATAAAATCACATACCATACCCATAAAGTATTAAAACATGTAAGCAGGAAAGACTATTATTAATGAATTACTGTATTGATGCAACCTTGGTTCCTTGGGGCAGATTTAATTATTTGCAGAATGAGCATCAGGGCCAAGGCTCCATAAGGTCATGGTTGCATTTTTCTCCCCTAGGAAGTTTTCTCTATAGAGGATAGGAACAGTTGAAGTAAGACAGTGGAAAGAAAATTACATGTGGAATCAGAGGATTCATTTCTTACCTCTGATATCTATTACTTGTGTGACCTCTGGCAAGTCACTTAACTTTTCTGGGCCTCAGGTTTCATCATCTATAAAATGAAGTTGTTGTAGTAGGTACTCTCTAGGTATCTCACCACTTGAGATGTGCAATTTATAGGGCAAAAATACTTGCTTTGTATTTTTGGTACAAGATAAATTGATTGCTTTGGAATTTAGCATAGCAGTAGGCATTAATTTGACACATAGGCATTTGACAAATGACTGAGTCATCTCCAGTTTCTTGAAGATAGGTTTAAAGTGGTAGGGAATTTTTGTAGCATCAATTGATTGACTTTCACTATAATTAGGCAGAGTATTAGAAATTACTACCTTTTGTGCTGGTCAAGTAAAGAGAATTTTCATCAAGAATCCTGCCTTGAGAGCAATTTGGAACTATGCTCAAAAAGCTATCGGGCTGTGCAAACTTTGCACAATAACAAAGCAAACACTTTGATCCAGCAGTGTTTCTATTGGGCTTATATCACAAAGAGATCTTAAAGGAAGGAAAGGGCCCCACATGTGCAAAAATGTTTGTGGCAGCCCTTTTTGTAGTGGCTAGAAACTAAAAACTGAATGGATGCCCATCTATTGGAGAGTGGCTGAATAAATTATGGTATATGAATGTCATGGAATATTATTGTTCTGTAAGAAATGACCAGCAGGAAGATTTCAGAGAGGCCTGGAGAGATTTGCATGAACTGATGCTGAGCAAAGTGAGCAGAACCAGGAGATCATTATACACAGCAACAACCATACTTTTTGATGATTAATTCTGATGGACATGGCCCTCTTCAACAATGAAATGTTTCAAACCAGTTCCAATTGTTCAGTAAAGAAGGCCATATACACCCAGAGAGAGGAATATGAGATATGGACTACAACATATCATTTTCATGCTCTCTATCGATGTTTTCTTGCATTGGGTTTCCTTTTTCAGATCTTTTTTGTTCATGTAGATATGATTGTTCTTGCACAGCAAGATAAGTTTGGAAATATGTATACATATATTGGACTTGTCAAGTATTTTAATATAATTAACATGTAGTGGACTTCCTGCCATCTAGGGGAGGGGAGAGGACTGGGGGGGGGGAAATTTGTAACATAAAGCTTTGTAAGGGTCAATGTTGAAGAACTACCCATACATATGTTATGTAAATAAAAAGCTTTAATTAAAAAAGAGAGAGAGAGAGAGAGAAAATCCTGCCTTGTCAGATGTCAGGAAAACCTGGATTTACATGAACTGATACTGAGTAAAGTGAGCAGAACCAGGAGAACATTGTACACAATAACAGCAACATTTTGCAATGATCAACTTTGGTAGACTTTACTCTTCTCAGTAATAAAATGATATAATTCAATTCCAAAGGACTCATGATGGAAAATGCTATCTACATCCAGAGAAAGAATTGTGAAGACTAAATGCAGACTAAAGCATACTATTTTTACAAGAATTTTTTGTTTGCTTGTTTCTTTCCCCTTTGTTCTGATTCTTCTTTCACAATATGACTAATGGGGAAATATGTTCAATATGATTATACATTTGTAAACTACATCAGTTTGCTTGGTGTTTGGGGGGAGAGAGAGAGGAAGAAAGATGACAGGAAAAAATGGAAAGCAAAATAAAAAGTAAATATTGAAACCTAAAAACAAACAAATAAAAAAGAATTCTGCCTTTTCTCCTTTCCCTTTTTTCCCATTAGAATTTTTCTCCTAGAGGGATCTTGATAAAAGAGGGGAATGGAAAGAGAAGATCATTATTCCCCAATAACCATTTTGTAACAGATAAACATGAGAGAAGTAACCTTGTCACAGCTAATGTGGCTTAAGAACCTGAGCAAGCTATTGTAGATTCCTAAGTAGAGCAAAGTAGAATCTTGGGTGGTATAGTCTCCTGGTTTGCTTTAAGTAGTTTGGGATTTGAAATGTGAGACACCTACTCATCTCTTAGTGAGAGAAAAAGATTATGGAAATGACTTCCAATATTGAAAAGGGCAGCAAAAAAGGGACTAAAGCCATGATATGAAGCAGCAGAAAACCTGGACTTTTTGTTCCAGTCTTGTAGAGAGCTGTTCAGATAAAGATTTGAAGCTTAAAAGTTCCAAGTGTGTTTTCCTTCTGGAAGCATACAAGTTCCCAGAGTAACACCACAACTCCTCAACTGATCCATCAACAAACATGTAAGAAGAAAAAAGAACCAATATTATTATTTGTACATTATTGGGCCACCTCAATATAATATCAATAATATAACACTCAAAGTAGTGATACTTGGGTAACAAAGTGGATAGAGGAATAGACTAAGTAAAAAGACATATTCAAATTCATCCTCAGATATCTATTAGCAATGTGACCATAAACAACTCTTTAATCTGTCTGCCTCAATTTCCTCAACTATAACAAAGGGATAATAATAGCACTTACCTACCAAGGCAGATTTAAGGAACAAATGAAATATCAGTAAAGTGCACAGTGCCTGGAATATAAATAAGTGCTTAATTAATCCTGTTTTTTTTCTTCCATAAATCTAATATCTATGTGGATCTCTGTTTAGTTAAAAAAAATAAAAGAAAACAAAATTTCAGTGTTGCCTACTTAAGATCCCCAAATATGCTTCTTTTCTGAGGGAGTCCAAAGACTTAATAATATCATAAGTCCAAATATCTTGATAGAATAAAATACAAAGCCTAAGTGGACAGATACTGTTTAATTTTGGCTTTGTATGCACAGCACCTAACAGTATCTGACACATAGTAAGGACTTAATGTTTGTTGGTTAATTGGTTGGTTGGTTGATTGATCATCTAGGATAAAGGAAACTCACTGGATAATTGGAATACTGACAATTCCATAGCTCCGTAGTGTATATTCATGTTCAAGGGAGTACAAAACATGGGGTGATCCTATGGGTCTGGGGAGAGGGACTTTACACATACCTGTATGGAACATAAGACTCATCAGAATGTTTGGAAATTGTCATGTTAACAAGCTTAATTTTGGGTCTTTATGGGAATTTCAACCACAGGATAGTGCTGAGTCTGGAGAACCGCATGATTCCTGTGAAAAATGGGAATCAAGAGAGATGAGGGAGAATTTTGTCGATTGTCCAAGAGGACTATGAAAAGACTATAACAATGAAGAAGCAGTGTGTTATGTCTGCATTTTCTTCCTCTCTTGTGTCTTGTGACTTTACATGGTAGCTTTTTTAGTGTCAGGAGGCAAATTTTCTGATCCAGAGGAGATCATGGTAACAAACTCAGTTAGATATGTCTCTGACTGTATTTCTGCTTTATGAAAATAGAATAACTATTTGATGCAGATATTATCTAAAAGTGAAACAGGTTTCCCCAGAAAATAGTGGCTTCTCCTCACTGGAACTTTCTAAGAAAAGATTGTCTCAACATTTGTTGGATTAATAAGTATCTGCACCCTCAGAATCTATCAGGGAGGCTGGCACAAACATATTGTGCATTTAATAAATGCTTCTTGATTTGTTGAATGACAAGAGATCCTCATTTAGATGCTGGTCAGCCTCTAAGTTCTAAGATTCTATGATTCCCTGATTTTTTATTTTAAAATTTGAAAAAAAATATAATAAAAATGCACATATAACTATAATAGCTCTGAAGAGAAGAGTGAGGAAGAGGAGGAGAACAAGGATGAGGACAGGAAAGAGAACATGAAGAGGGAGGGAAAGGAGGAGGACGATAATAAGGAAAAGGAGGAAGAGAAAGAGAAGAGGAAGAAGGAGGAGGAGGAGAAGGAAAGCAAGGAAAAGGATAAAAAAAGGAGGGAGAGGAGGAGGAGAAAAAGAAGAGCAAAAATAAGAACAAGAAGAGAAAGAACAAGAAAAAAAAAACAAGAACAGCAACAAGAAGAGAAGCAGCAGGAGGAGAAATTATATCATACTTTATAGATTGCAAAATACTTTACAATTATATTATTTTATCTTCAAAATAACCCTGGGAGAGGACCCACCAAGCTCTGCCCCCAAATCCCTCCAAATGCTTTTAAATAATGATTCTAAACAAATTCTAGAGCAGCAGATCCACAAAAGGCAGAGAGAAACAATTTTCCAGCCCAGGACAACTTGAAATTCAACAGATAAGGTCCATACCAGCAGATCAGGAGCAGATGGAGCATGTGTATGTGTGTGTGTGTATGCGTGTATGCATATGTGTATATTTGTTTGTATTTATATATACATATATATGACAGAGTTATCATATCTTTACTAAATCTTGTCTTTTCCAGAACAAATAGAATAGTAATAATAATTGACAATTTAAATGTATTCTAAGATTTCCATAATGCTTTACATGTATTATTTGATTCTCCCCATTCTATGAAATAACAGTTGAAATTATTACTCTCATTTTACAGATAAAGAAACTCAGGTTGAGTGGCAGTTAGATGACGCAGTAGATAGGGCACTCACCCTGGAATCAGGAGGACCCCAGTTCAAACCCAAACTCAGACACTTATTAGCTGTAACCCTGGGACAGTCATTTAACCCCAGCTTCCTTCTCAAAAAAACCCAACAAACAAACAAAAAAGGAAACTCAGATTGAGAGTTACTAATGAATAACTTGTCCAAAGTCACACAGATTATAGGCAGGATTTGAGCTCAGGGTGTCCTGATTTAAAGTCCAATGTTCTATCTGTTATGCCACCTAGCCAACACTGTCAGTTCCTATAGTTGATTCTTTTTTTTATTAAACCTTTTTATTTGTATAACATATGTATGGGTAGTTCCCCAGCATTGATCTTTACAAAGCTTTCCATTACAAATTTTACCCCCAGTCCCCTCCCCTCCCCTAGATGGCAGGAAGTCCACTACATGTTAATAATGTTGAAATACTTGACAAGTTGTGCAAGAAAAATCCTATCTACAAGAAAAAAAAAAGAAAATCAGAGAAAGGCAACACAATGCAAGCAAACCTCAATAGAGAGCATGAAAATGGTTATGTTGTGGTCCATATTTCATATCCCTCTCTCTGGGTGTATATGGTTTTCTTCAGTGAACAATTGGAACTGGTTTGAGACAATTCTTTGTTACAGAGAGCTATGTCCATCAGAATTGATCATCATGTAATACTGTTGTTGCTGTGTATAATGATTTCCTGGTTCTGCTCGTTTCACTCAGCATCAGTTCATGCAAGTCTCTCCCGGCCTCTCTGAAATCGTCCTGCTGGTCGTTTCTTACAGAGCAATAATATTCCATAACATTCATATACCATAATTTATTCAGCCACTCTCCAACTGATGGACATCCCTTCAGTTTCCAGTTTCTGGCCGCTACAAAAAGGGCTGCCACAAACATTTTTGCACATGTGGGTCGCTTTCCTTCCTCTAAGATCTTCTTGGGATATAGGCCCAGTAGAAACACTGCTGGGTCAAAAGGTATGCACAGTTTGATAACTTTTTGAGCATAGCTCCAAATTGCTCTCCATTCACAGTTCCACCAACAATGTATTAGTGTCCCAGTTTTCCCACATCCTCTCCAACATTCATCGTTATCTTTTCCTGTCATTTTAGCCAATCTAACAGGTGTGAAGTGGTACCTCAGAGTTGTCTTAATTTGCATTTCTCTGATCAATAGTGATTTGGAGCAACTTTTCATATGACTAGAGATGGTTTTAATTTCATCATCTGAAAATTGTCTGTTCATATCCCTTGAACACTTATCTATTGAAGAGTGGCTTGAATTCTTATATATATGAGATAATTCTCTATATATTTTAGAAATGAGGCCTTTATCAGAACCATTAAATGTAAAGATGATTTCCCAATTCGATGCTTCCCTCCTAATCTTGTCTGCATTTGTTTTGTTTGTACAGAAACTTTTTAACTTAATATAATCAAAAGTATCTATCTGGTGTTCAATTGAGAGTTCCAGATCTTCTTTGGACATAAATTTATTCCATCTCCACAGATCTGAGAGGTAAACTATACTATGTTCCTCTAATTTGCTTGCAATATCACTCTTTATATCTAGATCATGAACCCATTTAGATCTTATCTTGGTATGTGGTGTTAGGTATGGGTCAAGCCCTAATTTCTTCCACACTAGATTCCAATTTTCCCAGCAGTTTTTGCCAAATAGTGAGTAGTTATCCTAAAAGCTGGGGTCTTTGGGTTTATCAAACACTAAATTGCTAAAGTTATTGCCTAGATTGTCCTGATAACCTATCCTATGCCACTGATCAACTGCTCTATTTCTCAGCCAGTACCAAACGGTTTTGATGAACGCTGTTTTATAATATAGTTTTAGATCTGGTACAGCAAGGCCACCTTCATCTACCTTTTTTTCATTAATTCCCTTGAAATTCTTGACCTTTTGTTCTTCCAAATGAACTTTGTTATTATTTTTTCTAGATCAGTAAAATAATTTCTTGGGAGTTTAATTGGTATGGCACTAAATAAATAAATTATTTTGGATAGTATTGTCATTTTTATTATATTCGCTCGGCCTACCCATGAGCACTTAATGTTTTTTTTTCCAATTAATTAAGTCTGATGTTATTTGTGTAGTTTAGTTCCTATAGTTTCTGACTTTTCCTAGGCAGATAGATTCCCAAATATTTTATACTATCATCTGTTATTTGGAATGGAATTTCTTTTTGTGTATCTTGCTGCTGAACTTTGTTGGTAATATATAAAAATGCTGATGATTTATGTGGATTTATTTTGAATCCTGCAACTTCACTAAAGTTGTGAATTATTTCTAGTAGTTTTTTAGTAGAGTCTCTAGGGTTTTCTAAGTATACCATCATGTCATCTGCAAAGAGTGATAATTTGGTTTCTTCATTACCTACTCTAATTCCTTTTATCTCTTTTTCTTCTCTTATTGCCAAAGCTAACATTTCTAATACAATATTAAATAGTAATGGTGACAGTGGGCAGCCTTGTTTCACTCCTGATCTTAGTGGGAATGGTTTTAGTTTGTCTCCATTACATATGATGCTTGCTGATGGTTTTAAGTAGATGCTACTAATCATTTTAAGGAAAAGCCCATTTATTCCTATACTCCCTAGTGTTTTTAATGGGAATGGGTGTTGGATTTTATCGAATGCTTTTTCTGCATCTATTGAGATAATCATATAGTTTTTGTTAGTTTGGTTATTAATATAATTAATTATGCTGATAGTTTTCCTAATATTGAACCAGCCCTTCATTCCTGGTATAAATCCTACTTGGTCATAGTGTCCTGTCCTAGAGATGACTTTCTGTAATCTCATTGTTAATATCTTATTTAAAATTTTTGCATCAATATTCATTAGGGAAATTGATCTATAGTTTTCTTTCTCTGTTTTCACCCTACCTGGTTTAGCAATCAGCACCATATCTGTATCATAGAAGGAATTTGGTAGTATACCTTCTTTGCCTATTTTTTCAAATAGTTTATATAGTACTGGGATTAGTTGTTCTTTGAATGTTTGGTAGAATTCACATGTAAATCCATTTGGCCCTGGGGATTTTTTCTTAGGGAGTTGGTTAATAGCTTGTTCTATTTCTTTTTCTAATATGGGGCTATTTAAATAATTTATTTCCTCTTCTCTTAACCTGGACAATCTATATTTTTGTAGATATTCCTCTATTTCATTTAGATTATCAAACTTACTGGCATAAAGTTGGGCAAAGTAACTCCTAATTATTGCTCTAATTTCCTCTTCATTGGAGGAAATTTCTCTCTTATTCTTGAGACTAACAATTTGATTTTCCTCTTTCCTTTTTCTTATCAAATTAACTAAAGGCTTTTCTATTTTGTTGGTTTTTTCGTAAAATGAACTCTTAGTTTTATTTATTAATTCAATAGTTTTCTGATTTTCAATTTTATTAATTTCCCCTTTTATTTTTAGAATT
>JAJPUD010005877.1:0-134051 GCA_023553655.1 Myrmecobius fasciatus
ATGTGGTCCTACCTCATCAGGGATGGAGCTGACTCTGGGTTTTCCAAAACCGGGCCAACTCTGATAGGATCTATCCACGTATGAGCTTAGCTAAGTAAATAAGCTCTGAGAGGTGCAGAAAGGTAATTTTTCTCTTAAAGTGTAGAGCAATGATTCTTGGCTGTGTTTGTGTCATGGCAATCTCATGTGCCCTGTGGACCTCTCTCAGAATAATGTTTCTAAGTATATTAAATAAAATACATCAGATTATGAAGGACATTAATGGCATTGCAATATTTGTCAATATATTAAAAAAACAAGTTTATGGACAAATCTTCTTCCCCATATCCTATTAAGAGGCCTTGGCACAGAACCTATGCTGCCTATATAAGTGAACAAAGTAACTATACCAATGAAATTCTAGTTTCTTGAAGTGAAAAATTCCTAATATAAATTATATGGAACCCAGTATGGTATTTTCTTACTTCAGAGAAAAGAAAAAATAGAAGAGAAAACAAGGCAGGAAGAACAGACATATTGTGAGCAATGATTTTTATTAGCTTTGCAAAGTCAAGTGAAATAAAAAGCCTGCCCAAGCAGAACTGGGACACCATTCTATCTGAACCCACCCATGTTCAGTCCCAAAATGACATAGGCCTATGGCTTTTCTATAACACTATTACAATTCTGGTTTAGGAAAGGAGTGACAACCATATGACCCCATGAAATACTCTATCCTAACTTGCCTACAATTTTCTCAGGGTGAGTCTTAACCTTCATGAATTGGGATAATGTATATAGTTCTTTCCAAATCTGACCAAGGACTTTGCTTTCTGGTGCATTTATCAGGAATTCTTGAATATCTCAATAGACCCTTGTTAAGCTAGATACAGGGGAGAAAGCTGTGTTGATAAAGATTTACTTTGATGTTAATTATTTCCTAATAACAGCAGCTTTTGTTTAAAATAGACCCTCCTTTATTTTTCTGGGGACATCATCATGGCCATCATCATCACTCTCATTCCATCAAGAAACAACTACAGAAAGGGATCACAAATTTAGAGCTGAAAGAGATCTCAAGGATTATCTAGTCTAGTTCATCATTTGAGGCAGCTAAGTGGTGCAGTGGATAGAGTACAGGACCTGCAGCCTGATTTCAAATCCTATTTGTGAGGCACTGGGCAAGTAACTTAATATGTTTCTGTCTCAATTTTCTCCTGTGCAACACAGCTGGGCAATAACACCTACTTCCGTAAGGTTGTTGTGAGGATCAAATGAGACAATATACATGAAGAACTTTTACAAACCATAAAAAAAATCATATAACATAGTATTTTTAGAAGAGGAAGTTGTAGCCAAGAGAATAGAAGAAAATTGCCCAGAGTCTCCCAGTTAGCAATTTTAAGAACTAAGATTTGAACCCAGCTCTTCACATTCCACATCCAGTACTGTTTCTGCTCTACTGTGTGTAAGTGGATTGATCTGACTGACATGGTTATTTGGCAGAGCCAGAGCTAGAGTCCCAACCTAGTCTCTGTCCTTACCAGACTCCACTGGCCTTCTTTCTTTCTTTCTTTCTTTTTTTTTTTTTTTTTGCTGAGGCAATTGGGGTTAAGTGACTTTCCCAGGGTCACACAGCTAGGAAGTATTAAATGTATAAGACCAGATTTGAACTCAAGTCCTCCTGACTTCAGGGCTGGTGTTCACTGTACTACCTAGCTGCTGACCACTGGTATTTCAAGAAAAAACTTCAAACATCCATGATGGCAGTTCAGCAACCTTGGAATATGGAAAGACAATGAACATGACTGCACCTGATCCCAGTATTAGAACTGAAAATGCCCAGTAGGAACTTGTAGTCCACCTTCTTACAATCCCTTCTACAAGACACACCAGTATTGCTGGCCCCACTGAGGCTGCTCCTGAATACCAGAATACTCCCTGGGCCTTCTCTATTCCCACAGTCAGTGCAGAGAGATGACAAGCAGAGCCTGCTAGTTGCCTAAAAATAATGCATGTCTCCGTAATGCTTTAAACTTTACATTTACATCCCCATTTAGCAAATTAAATCAAGTGAGGTGTCTACAGTTACACAGCTAGATTATATCTTGCTTAGGATTCAAGTTTGCCAATTTCCCAATCAATGGTCAGTAGAAGAGCAATTAGATTCCCTTTTTACCATGGTGGGCACTCCCTCTTGGAGTTATAAACAGTAATTTAGGGGCACAGGTTCAGGTCCAGCTCTCCAACTGGCTTTTTCTCCTCATCAAAGCTAAGGAAAGAGGTATGGTCACCTGCATGGCTCTGGGGCTAGTGACCTGGAGCAGGATGGGAACCAAAAGGTATTTATTCATCTCAACATACTATATCAAATCAATCAGGGAGAATTTTTGCTGGGGAAAAGCAAAGTCAGTTAGATATATGGATTTGGCCTATAAGAGTCTTGTTCAGTCCCATTACTAATCAAAGATGGGCTCAAGCTCCTTTCTGTGATTCCTTAGTCCCAAGTTTAATAGAGTAATTTGCACACTAGGTTGCAAAGAAAAATTCTGTGAAGGTTTTCCCATTCCCTCTCCAGACCATGGGCCCCTGATTCAACTTATGAGAGACACATGGTTCTCTCTCCACAAGATAGATTTTGCATGATTATGAAAATGTTCTGAGCTCATACAAAGAAAAGGATTACAAAACACTAGCAACTTTTTTTTTTGGGGGGGGGTAAGTGGAAAGGGGAACCTATTATGATTTTATCAGTTAGTGAGCAAGCTCCCTCTACAAGTGAAAGTACATTGCCCTGAAACAGAGAGTTCCCTGAGACATCAAAAGATTCAGTGTTTAGCCCAGAATAACAGATCCTATAGTCTGGGGGAAAGAGAAGGTTAGACCTTGGACTTTCTTTAAAATTGGCCCTCTATCCACTATACATGCTGCTTTCCCATGGAGGCTTCTAATCTTGCCCAAGGTTCCAAAGTTAAGCTGCAGAGCTGAGTTCTTCTAGTCCAGTTATTCTACCCGTACTGGTGAATGAGTAACTGGGGATTTGTGTTCCACATGCTTCCAGTTGCTTAGAAATTCAAAGTCTATGGACTATTCAGGAATCCATATAAATATATTTTTAATTTTAATTATAACCTTAAAAAAAAAAGAACTACTTCCATTCAGAAAGATTTTAATTTTATTTGACAAAGGTTCCTGCTAAGAAATCTACTCAAGCTTTGACACTTTGTGACTTTTTTTTTTACCAGTCATTCTCATTGGGGCCCTTGTCCTAGTTGTATATGAAGAGATTGGCAGCTGATTATAGGTCTTAACATTTTAAATATAAATACCTTTCACTAATTCCTCAGCAAAAGGAGGTTTAACTTAGGATATTAGAGCAAGTCTGAGAATGAAAGGCTCCCCCTCACCTTCATTCTCTATCCCAGGTGATAATATATATATCAAATAGTTTTCTTTTTCCTCTAGATGTTTGTGATTCTGTGGACCATAGCATGCTAATATTCATCAGTTTTCCTGGCAAAGATACTGGAGTGCTTTGTCATTTCTTTCTCTAGCATCCTAGCTAAGCATCCCTAGCAGCTAGCTAAAAAAAAAAGTGTTAATAAGGCCACAATAAATAAATTAATTAATAAAGCCTAGTAAAAAAATCCTCTCATACTTACAGATAAGGACACTGAAGTCCAAAATGATGGTAACACAAGGAGTGGCAAGTCAAGGATTGGAACCCAGATTCTCTCACTCCAGATCTAGAGTTTTTGCCTGGCCTCCTCACATCAAAGTGAAAAAGGTTTGCTCTGACCCACAGTACATTTTCCCCCTGCTTTCCATACCCAATCTCTACAGGGTAGGGGTTGAAGACTTAATAATACATAATAGTTAGAACAGCTGTAATAGTTTGACATGATGCCGGAAGATTTTTCCTGGGTGGGACTCTGGAAATAAGAATTGTTAACATGGCAAAAAAAAAAAAATCTCTTAGATTCATGGCAGCAGTCCAATTGAGGGCATTGCCTTGTTGGGGAAATGTTCTCCAAAATGGAAAACTAGACAAAACAGAAAATCAGCCATTGGGACTTAGGTGAACAGAGCCAAATTTATTTGGGCATAAGAGTTAAAATGCCAGCCCTCTGGGTCTTGCAAAATCTGAAGCCCCATGCAGTTAAGCTTAAGAGAAGAGACCTTGACTTCATATTTACTCAAAGCAACAAGGGCAGAAAAAGACACTCAAAACCCATGATGAAAAAGTAACCCTGGATTCCAAGGTATGATGATGATGATGATGATGATGATGATACATACAGCTAGGTGGGTACAATGGATATAGCACTGGACCTAGAGTCTGGAAGACCCGAGTTTACATCCAACCTTAGATGCTAGCTGTGTGACCTTGGGCAAATCACTTTACCTCTATTTGCATCAGTTTCCTCAACTGAAAAATGAGGATAATGATAGCACTTACCTCCCAAAGTTGTTATAAGGATCAAATGAGATCATCATTGTGAAGTGTTTAGTACAGCGCCTGGCATACAGCAGGCATTTTACAAATGTTAGCTATTATTACTATTATTGCAATTAATATTAATAGTCATAACAGCTAATATTTATTTTTAAATGTTTTATTTTCCCATTTACATGTAAAACAATTTTTAACATTCATTTTTTGGAATTTCGAGTTCAAATAATCTCCCTTGGCTCTTCCTTTCTCGGTCCCTTTCTCCCTCCCCAATACAGTAAGCAATTTATATAGGTTATGCATATGCAATCATGCAGAACATATTTCAATCTTAATCACATTGTGAAAGAAGACACAGACAAAGAGAAAGTGAAAAAAATAGTATGGTCTTAACTGCTCTTAACAGTTCTTTTCTTGGAATATAGATAGAATTTTTCATTATTTGGAATTGTCTTAGATCATTATATTCATGAAAATAGCTGAGTCATTCACACTTGGTCACTGTACAATATTGCTGTAATTGTGTTCAATATTCTTTTGCATCTGCTTACTTTACTTTGCAATAGTTCAGCTAAATCTTCCCAGGTTTTTCTGAAATCATCCCATTTGTCATATCTTAAAGCACAATGATATTTCATTATAATCATATACTATCATTTATTTAGCCATTCCCTAATAGATGGGCCTCCCCCTCAATTTCCAATTCTATACTACCACAAAAAAAGCTGCTATAAATATTTTTGTACATATGGGTCCTTTTCCCTTTTTTATGATCTCTTTGGGATACAGATCTAGAAGTAATATTGCAGAATCAAAGGATATTGCCCTTTGGGCATAGTTCCATATTACTCTTCAGAATGGATCAGTTCACAATTCTACCAAGAGTGTATTAGTGTCCCAATTTTCCCCACAACCCCCTTAACATTTATCAGTTACTTTTTATGTCATATTAATCAATCTGATAAATGTGAAATGATACCTGAGTCATCTTAATTTGCATTTCTCTAATCAATAGTGATTCAGAGGATTTTTTTCATATGACTAGAAATGGTTTTAATTTTTCCATCTAAAAATTCGTATCCTTTGACCATTTATCAATTAAGGATGGTTTATATTCTTATAAATTTGAGTCAATTTTCTACATATTTTAGAAATGAGACCTTTATCAAAAATATTGGCTGTAACATTTTTTTGTCAGCTTTCTGCTTCCCTTCTAATCTTGACTGCATTGGTTTTACTTGTGCAAAAACTTCTTTTTTTTAATGCAATCAAATGTATCCATTTTGCATTTCATAATATTCTCTAGTTCTTTTTTGGCCATAAATTTCTCCCTTCTCTACATATCTTATAGACTATCCCTTGTTCTCCCAATTTGCTTATGATATTACCCTTTATGTCTAAATTATGAACCGATTTCAACCTTATCTTGGTATAGGGTGTTATATGTTGCTCAATGCCTAGTTTCTGCCATACAATTTTTCAGTTTTTCCAGAAATTTTTGTCAAATAATGAATTCTTATCCCAAAAGCTGGAATCTTAGGATTCACTAAATTACTACAGTCACTATTTTGTCTTGTGATCCTAACCTATTCCATTGATTCACTACTTTTTTTTTTCCCTTGTACCAAATGGTTTTGATGACTGCCATTTTATAATATAGTTTTAGGTCTGGTATAGCTAGCTACTTTCCTTTGCATTTTTTTTCATTAATTCCCTTGAAATTTTTGATCTTTTGTTCTTCCAAATTAATTTTGTTATTTCTAGCTCTATAATTTTTTGGCAGCTTGATTGGTATGACACTGAATAAGTAGATTAATTGAGATAGAATTGTCATTTTTATTATATAAGCTTGGCCTGGCCATGAGCACTTGATATTCTTCTAATTGTTTAGGTCTAACTTTCTTTGTGTGAAGTGGGTTTTTTTTTTTTTTTTTTTTTTGCTGAGGCAATTGGGGTTAAGTGACTTACCCAGGGTCATACAGCTAGGAAGTGTCTGAGACCAAATTTGAACTCAGGTCCTCCTGACTTCAGGGCTGGTGCTCTATCCACTGTGCCACCTAGCTGCCCCATGTGTGAAGTGTTTTGTAATTGTTCATTTTTGGTTTTGTCTTGGCAAATAGATTCTCAAATATATTATCTACAATGGGATTTCTCTTTCTATTTCTTACTGCTGGGCTTTGTTGGTAACATATAAAAATGCCAATAATTCCTGTGGATTTCATATCCTACAATTTTGCTAAAATTGTTAAATGGTTTTTTGTTTGTTTTTCTTTTAAAAATTTTTATAAAAGCTTTGTATTTTTTAAAACATATGCACAGATAATTTTCAACATTAACCACTGCAAAACCATGTTTTAAAATTTTCCCTCCTTTCTCTCTATCCCCTTCCCTAGACAACAAGTTAAATATGTGAAATACATATTTCCACAGTTATCATGCTGCACAAGAAAAATCAAATCAAAAAGGAAAAATGAGAAAAAACAAAATGCAAACAATTTTTTTTTAAAAAAGTGGAAATATTTTGTTGTGATCCTTACTCAGTCTCCATAGTCCTCTCTCTGGTGCAGATGGCTATCTTCATAACAAAACAATTGGAACTGGCCTGAATTACCTTGTAGTTGAAAAGGGCCACATCCATCAGAATTGATCATTATATAATGTTACTGTTGCTGTGTACAATGTTCTCCTAGTTTTATTAACTTCACTGAAATTATCCTGCTGATCGTTTCTTATAGAACAATAATATTCTGTAGCATTCATATACCATAACTTATTCATTCTCCAACTGAGGGCGTCCACTCAGTAAAGTTGTTAATTGTTTCTAGTGATTTTTTTGTTGATTCTCTAAATATGCCATCATATCATCTGCCAAGAATAATAGTTTTGTTTCCTCATTATCTACTCTAATTCATTTAATTTCTTTTTTTTCCTCTTATGTATGTATGTATTACTAAAGCTAACATTTCTGGTATAACAATGAATAATATCAGTGATAATGGGCAACCTTGTTTCACCCCTGATCTTATTGGGAATGCTTCTAGCTTATCCTCATTACATTTAACATTTGCTGATGGTTTTAGATAAATGTGATTCATCATTTTAAGGAAAACTCCATTTACTTCTATGCTCTCTAGTATTTTTTGTAGGAATGGGTGTTGTATTTTTTCAAATGTTTTTTCTGCATCTATTGAGATAATTATATGATTTCTGTTAGCCTGGTTATTGATATGGTCAATAATGCTGATAGTTTTCCTGGTATTGAACCAGCCCTGCATTCCTGGCATAAATCCTACTTGGTCACAGTGTATTAATGTGGTGATGTTACTGTAATTTCTTGCTAATATTTTATTTAAGATTTTTGCAAGAATATTCATTAGGGAGATTGGTCTGTAATTTTCTTTCTTTGTTTTTGGCATTCCTGATTTTTTTTTGTGCTGCATGATAAATGTGGAAGTATGTATAGAAGAATTGTATATGTTTAAAAGATTACTTGCTGTCCAGGGGAGAGGATGGGGGAAAGGGAGAAAGAAAAAAATTTGGAACACAAGGTTTTACAAAGGTGAATATTGAAAACTATGCATATATTTAGAAAATAAAAAGCTTAATGAAAAAAAATAAAATAAAGGATGAACAATAGCTTAGAGTAGAGGAATGGGTGCAGACCACTCCTTTCTCCTTTCCCATTATTCCTTCTAGGGGAAAATAGTCACTCTCCTTGAAGTTTTTCCAGTTCAATTCATTGTCCTAGTAAGAAGAAATAATGTCAGCTTAGGAGAATCTCTGCTGATTGTCTGATTCTATTTCAAAGAAAACAGGGCATGCAGACAGACAGATGGTAGATTATGTATAAAAGTTGAAAAAAAAGATTCTATAAAAAATTCAAAGCATATCCAGAAAATAATGAAAAGGGAAGGAAGGAGAAAGCACAAATAACAAAGGAAAGCAGTAGTATTAGCCTACCAACCTGGCTTTTCTAAAAAGTGAGAAAACGATGACCAGAGGTTAGATTTCTGTTGTAAAATGCTTTCTTCCCAGACATCCTGCATTATGTATTATCATCTTCATTCTATGGACGAAGAAGATCAGAGAGGTGAAGTAGCAAGGAAGAATTCAGCTGGAGTTTAGAATGTGTCCAGGTCTGGCCTCTGCAAATCTAGTGCTCTTCCTATCTTACTACATTGCCGTAGATAAAGATGTCCACTCCATGTTAAAATAACTAACACTAGTCAAATTCATTATCTATCTTTGCCCTGCTAAAGGATAGTTACTTGCTAAAGTGAATTGGTATGAGAGCACAGACACAGAGGAAAAGGATGATTAAGGAAGCATGGCAATGACTACAGAGTGGGACTTGGAGTCAAAAAAGAGCTGGATTCAAATCCCACCACATACATTTAGTAGCTACATAATCTTAAGTAAGTAACCTTTCAGTGCCACTTTCCTTGTTTTCACAGTAGGAGTTTTTACTGTAAGATCCCTTTCAACTCTAAATCTACAATTTTGTAACTGCTATTTGGAAAGTTGAGACTTGGGAAAGAACATAAAATAGACCCCAATTATAACTGTCTCCTGGGGAAAAAAAATTGCATACCAGCAGGGGGCATGATATAGACATTTACCTTGAACCCTCTAGTTTCAGGTCACTGATGAGACAAGAAGTAGGGAGCGAGTTTGGCAAGATAGTGAGCAAGATGAGAAAGTGATGAAACAATTAGTTTGATCCTGTCAACTTTATGAAGGAAATAAGATACCAAGCCCAGATAGCCAAGATAGGACTACTCACTGAGATAATTACGTGCTTCTTTGGCTTCCCACCAGGCAAATCAACATCATCACTCCTCAGAAATGTTTCCTTGTCTCCTCTTTGGCCTATGCTCTCCACTCCCCAACACAGCCTCCCCGACCTCACCACACCCATAAATCTCAGATCTGTCCCTTTGAGTTTCTCTTTTATTTTTTCTGAGAGATCATGGATTCCAGTCCTTTCATTTAATTTTATCTTTACATTAAATTTTATTTTTCTTATGAGTATAAATCAGTTTTCTCTCCCTCCCATCACATTCCCTTCATCTTTCAAAAGGAAAAAAATAAAACACCCTTAAAGCATATTTGCATAGTTAAAAAAAACCACATTCCTAAACTCACCATATCAAACAAATGAAAATCATGTTTCATTCTGCATATTTAGTCTGTCATCAGTTGAGTAGCATGCTTCATTGCCAATTCCTTGCAATCATGGTTGGTTATTGGGTTGATCATTATAATTTTCAAAATTGTTTGTATTTATAATGCTGATGTTATTACATATAATGTTCTCACTCTACTCTGCATCAATTTATACAAGTCTTCCCAAGTTTTATCCCCTTCATCATTTCTTACTGCACAATGCTATTCCATTACATTCACATATCATAATTATTCAGCTGACCTACTTTCCAAATTCAGGTCTTCTGTATTCAATTTGATTCAATAAATATTTATTCAGGGCCTACTAGATACAGGACACTGTACTAAACTCTGGGCATGCAAAGACAAAATAATTCCTTTCCTCAAAGAGTTTTCCTTCTACAAGTTTAGATAAAGTAATTGGGAGACAATAATGTATCCTTAGTTGTTTCCTAAGCCTTCTCTAGAAGTCAGGTCTTATACTTTCTATCTTGATTCACTCATTGTCCTCTTCCTTTTGAATTGTTTAAGTGTTAGAGCCATATCCAACAATTTTGGTAGCATGCTTCAGACAATACACTAAGGGAAAATAGTACCAAATTCCCTCAACTCAGCTGTTAAACATAAATTCTAGGGATGAGGATTGGTAAAACAAAATATGGGAACGCTAAACCCCAGAGAAAAAGATCAATACCCCTTGTGTCAATACATACTTTTAAGTCACAACTGAAGAGGTTGCCATTCTGCACTCCCCCATTTTAATAAATTATTCCCACTCACTATGTGCCACTTAGTACAAGTACTATCAGCATTTTGGTACCTCTGCCAAAGCCCACACTGCCTTGCCCTAGTTACCACTCTGTTATTTCTCCTGACCTCTGTCAAAGTTAGAATATAGCCTCCAGTGCTAGATGGCTTCCCATTACTCTTGTTGTTGTTCAGTAGTTTTGCAGTTGTGTCCTATTCTTCAAGGCCCCACTTGGGATTTTCTTGGCAAAAATACTGGAGTGGTTTGCTTCTCCAACTCATTTTACAGAAGAGGAAACTGAGGCAAACAGAGTAAAGTGCTTTGCCCAGGGTTACACAACTATGAAGTGTCTGAGACCAGATTTGAAGTCTGGAATGAGTCTTCCTGACTACAGGTCTGGCATTCCATCCACCGGGCCATCTAGTTGCCACCATTAATCTTGTACTGCTTGTAATCCTCTGTGTTCAGATGTCACCTCCACATGTCTCTGAACAGCTCCTTTTTGGTGGTTAGAGATTCAAGGCCCACTTGTGGTAGTTGACCCCATTGCACTCATTCAGAGGGATACTAGATGAACTCTGAGGGCTGTTATAATTCTAAGAGTCTATGAATCAATGTCACTGTTGGCTACCTCTAGCCTTTTCCCCTAAAAATAGAAAGCTAATCTGTGAAACAGATAAGCATGTGACATCTCTGAAAGATAACTTTAATCCAATTTGGGGATTTAGTTTCATTGTTTCCTCATTAAAAGTATAAGGTTTTTTTGTAGGGAGGAAGTAGGTGAGTTTTACATTTCATACCTAGATAATTCGACAATTCTGACTCTCCACATCAGTCCCTTTTCCATTTTCCATCAGACACACACAAACACAAAGATTTGACTGTCCCCTCCTGCTCCCACCTGCAGGCACTCTCATTGAGCTTCTAATAGGCACAATCCCAAGCTATTGGAGTTCCCAATGTAATCCTATGTAATACTGCACCCTGGGATCCCTTAGGAAAAAATTCCACAATGTAATTATAAACATATTTTCAGAGCAGCCCTCTTTTCCATCCCTCTTTCCCCTTTTAAACATTTCTGTTCATGTTAATTAAGCACAGAGACATTTGCCAAACTGGCATTTCCTGGCTCTTTTCTTGACCAACACCATTACAACTCAAGCCACCTAATATTAGAACCCATGGCCTCTCATGGCCAACGGACCCAGCGTTTCCACTGCGTCCCCATTCTCAGGGCTTCCTCCTCGGGCTGCAGGGGCAGCAGAAACCTGGGTCCATTAAGAGAGTTACGTTTTGCCTTTTCCTGAGGGTCCAGTTCTTCCAAAGCAAAAGTTATATCTGCCTCAGGAAGCCCATGTTGTCTGTCACCAAGGGATGGCCAGGTTGTTCCAGCGGCGGGGCCTTTTTTTGGAGGAAGTCACTTCCTACAAGAGCAAAGGACACCAAAACAGGGCTTAGTGATAGGTGGCCAGGTGGGGGCGCTTTTCCACCACAGCACAGAATGGGGGGGGGTTCTTAACCTGGGGTCCTTTGGGGCCTTCGAAATCTTAGCGAATCTGGAGATGGGACTGGGAAGATGGGGAAGAAGCAGGAAGGACTTGGCTCTTCCCAGTACCCAACAAAAAATTTGAACTAAAGTTAACTCTGAGTGGTAGAAATAATTAAAAGTCGGAATAAAGGCCGCTTCTTGTCAAAGACAATTTGGGAAAATGTTAGGAGAGATGCACCCCCGGGGCCCAAACTGACCGGCCGAAGCGTAAATACCTCAAGGCAGACCGGGGGAGGGAACGGACCGCGTGCTCTGGAGCTGCTGGGAGGTGGGGGAGGGGTGGTTCTGGGATAGAGTGGGGGAGGGGCGGCCTCAGCTCCTGTACTTTTACCCCAGGGACAGTGGCGACGTTTCAGGAAGATTCTAGGGCCCTCAGCGGCGCTCACACTAGACTGGGAGCCCAGCTGCCACACAGGAACCCAGGCTGTGTGGCAGTGGGCGAGGAGAAGGGAACACACACCAGTGAGTGTGGAGGCAAAGTGACAAAAAAAGACAAAAAATACACATCAGTAAATGTGGTGGCAGAGGGGAGGGGCCTGAGGAGGGAGGAGAAGGGGGAGGAACTGGATGTGGAGAGAGTGCACACTTAGTGTGATGGCTGAGGGGCGTGGCCTGGGGAAGGAGGAGAAGGGGGAGGAGGGACAACACACCAATGAATGTGGTGATAGGAGGCGGGGCCTAGGAGGGAGAAGGGGGAGGGGCTGAGTATGGTTGCCGAGTGACTCACACTAGTAGTGAGAGTGGTGGCAGAGTGGGCTCTGCTACCTTTGGCCACTTCTGGGAGAGCAGAGTCCCTGTTTTGATTCTGACACAGAGGGGTAAACTGAAGCTTACAACTTCACAAGGTTCAGCTGGGAGTAAGAGCATTTGGGGTGACAGCGTTGCTGAGGGCCCTGATTGAGGTTCAGGGCTGGTGAAGAATACTGGAATAGCCTCCCCAAACTGAGGTCGGAAAACGAGAGCCGGGCAACCTGAAGCTTAAAATTATTCTCCCCACACACCTCAGGAATAGAGCCTGACTCAAGCAGAGTTAACGGCCAAAAGAAAGAAAGCAAGAGACAAAGAACCTGACCATAGATAGCGACTTTTATGGTTCGAACTCAGAAGATAGCAAAGTTACAATAGCTACTTTTATTTTAAAAAATAATAATAAATGATTATAAGTCCAAAAAGAGTTATTGAAAGGCCAAGGAGAAAAATGCAACAAATATTAGAGGAAAAAAATGTAAATACTGTGGAGCTACCATCAGGATAATACAGGATTTAGCAGCTTCTACATTAAAAGACCAAAGGGCATGGAACATTATATTCCCAAGGACTGTGGAGCTGGTTTTGTAACCAAGAATAATTTACCCAGCAAAGCAGAGTGTATGGATGGAAAAAAAAATTAATTTCTAATGAATAAAAGAACTTTCAGGTATTATGTGACCTGTAAGAATCAGGAGAAGCACAAGAAGGTAAACATTAAAGACCAATTATAAAGGATTTAACAAGGTCAAATTCTTTACTTATATGGGAAAATGTTGTTTGCAGTTCTTAGGAATACTATCATTACTTGGATAGTCTTGAAAGAATATACATAGGTAAAAAGATGATGTTGAATTGAGTATAAGATGAGTCTAAAAAATACATTTGGGCAGGGAAATGTAAAATAGAACAATTATTTCAAAGAAATAATGTGTGAATGGAAGAACTGCTACAGCAGAGGGCAGCAAGGGGTAGAGGGCTGTTAATGCTAGTATATTATTCTAAACAGAACTGGATTAAAGAGGTAATAACATATATTTTGAAGGGTTTAAAAGTCTTCATAACTTACAAAGAAATAGGAAGGGAGAGGATAGGATAAGAGAGTGATTTTTTAAAAGGGTGTGCATTAGGGAGATAATGGAAATAAGGTGTTTGAGGAGGGAATAGGATAAAAAGAAAGAGAAGAATAAACAATGAAGGAAAATAGGATGGAAGGAAATGCACAACTAGTAATTATAACTTTGAATGTGAAAGAGATGAACTCACCCATAAAATGGAAAAGGATAACAGAATAGATTTAAAAAAAAAAACAGAATCTGACAATATGTTGTTTACAAAAGCATGATTAAAAGTGAGAGATGCACATAGAGTAAAAACAAAGGGATGGAAAATTTATTATGCTTCAGCTGATGTAAGAAAAGGAGGGGCAGCAATCATGATCTCAGACAAAGATAAAGCTAATATAGACTAAACTCAAAGAGATAAACTATATTATGATAAGAGGTACTAAAGATAATGAAATAATATTAGTACTAAATTCATATGCATCAAATGCTATAACTTCCAGATTTTTAAATAAAAACCTAAATGAATTACAAGTTGAAATAAATAGCAAAACTATAACAGTGTGGGACTTCAACCATCCCCTCTCAGAACTAGATAAAACAAACCAAAAAATAAATAAGAAGTCAAGTCAAGGGGATAAAAAGAATGTTAGGTAATGCTACAAATGAGAACTATCTGGAGATAACTGAATAGGAATAGAAAGGAATATTCTTTTTTTTTTCCCCTTTCTGAGGCAATTGGGGTTAAGTGACTTGCCTAGAGTCACACACCTAGGAAGTATTAAGTGCCTAAGGCTGGATTGGAACTCAGTATTCCTGATTCCAGGGTTGGTGTTCTATCCATTGCACTATCTAGCCACCCCAGGAATATACTGCTTTTCTCAGCATTACATGATACCTTTATAAAAACTGACCTTATATTGGGTCATAAAACTTTATAGTTAAATGCAGAAAAACAGAAATATCAAATGCATTCTTTTCAGATCACAATGCAATAAAATTATATTTAAGAAAGGATCACAGAAACACAAACTAAAAATTAGGTGATGACTAAATAATCTAATCTTAAAAAATTATGGGTTAAAGATCAAGCCATGGTAAAAAATGATTTTATTAAGGAGAATGACAATAATTAGACAACATACTAAAACCTATAAGATGTCACAAAAGCAGTCATTAGAAAAACGTATACCTCTGATGAAGAAAGCCATATACACCCAGGGAGAGGCCTGTGGGATCTGAGTGTGGACCACAACATAGCATTTTCACACTTTTTATTGATGTTTGCTTGCATTATGTTTTCCTTCTCAGGTTTTTGGTTTTTTTTTTTTTCTCTTGTAGATCTGATTTTTCTTGTATAAATAACTTGTATAAATAAATAACTATAAATATGTATATGCATATTTGATTTGTCGAGTATGTTAACATAATTAACATGTATTAGACTTCCTGCCATCTAGGGGAGGGGGTGGGGGAAAGGAGGGAAAATTTTGTAACAGAAAGCTCAACATTGACAAGGGTCAATGTTGAAAAATTACCCATATCAGTTCTAATGGACATGACTCTCTTCAACAATGAAATGCTTCAAATCAATTACAATTGTTCAGTGAAGAAAGTCATATACACCCAGAGAGAGGGAGGTGAAATGTGGACCACAACATAACATTTTCATGTTCTCTATTGATGTTTGCTTGCATTGTATTTCCTTTATCAGATTATTCTCTCTTATAGATACGATTTCTCCTGAACAAAAAAATGATGTGTGGCAATAACTATACATATATTCGATTTAAGTATTCTAACATAATTATCATGTAGTGGATATCCTGCTATCTAGGGGAGGGATGGGGAGTAGGGGGGAAAAATTTGTAACAGAAAGCTTTGTAAGGGTTAATGTTTAGGAATTACCCATACATATGTTTTGCAAATAAAAAGTATTAATGAAAAAAAAGAAAAGAAAAAAAAAAAAGAAAAATTACCCATGCATATGTTTTGCAAATAAAAATCTTAAAAAAAAAAAAAGTATCAGGACCAAGTGGATTTTAGTGAATTTAGAGAATTCTCTCAAACATTTAAATAGAAAGGTAGAAACAGAAAGGTAGACATAGAACAGAGTAGACATCCATACAGTAGTAAATGAGTATAGTAACGTGTTTGACAAATGTAAAGATTTAAACTTTGGGGATAAGAATTCACTGATAAATATTGTTGGGAAAATTGGAAAGTATGCTGGCATGCTGGCAGGAATTTGAGTATAGATCAGTATCTTCTATCATTTACCCAGAGAAGATCAAAATGGATACATGACGTAGATTTAAAGAGAGATATCATTAGAAAATTAGAACATGGAACCTATTGTCTATAAGAACTTACTCATAAACATATTATTTTTATACATATATTTCTAAATCTGTGTCAGATCTGTGCATTTTTCTATCTAATATGCAGTGGGAAAGAAGGGACAAGACAGTTTGGAATTTAAAATGTAACCAAAAAAAAAAAATGATGTTAAATTTCTTAAGAAGCCAAAAGGAAAAAGGGAGACAAGAGAATGAGGTGGAGAGATAATGTCATGGAAACAGGGAACATGAATTTAACCAGATTTCAGGAGACAGTAAAAGAGAAAAGGGTTTGACTTGCTATGATCCATAGAAGCATGAAGAATCAACCTTGATTGAACAACTGAGCAACAACATCAGCAAAAAAAAAAAAAAAAAAAAAAAAAGAGTGTCTGAAAAGATCAGAGGTTCTTATTTTAGGCTTCACTCTTGAAACATTGAGACTCCTATTTTCATCTCAAGGGAGATTTGAGTCCATGCTAATCTAGAATAAATTGAAGGGATTGGGGATGTTTAGCTCATAAAAGAGCTGACTAATTTTCAAGTATTTGAAATACTATGATATTAAAGAGGGTTAAATTTGCTTTATTTGGTCCAGAGGCAGAAAAAGTAACAATCAGGTAGAAGTCATAGAAGTATCAACTTGGGTTCTTTAATGAAATTACATCAAATCTTAGTTTCAGGAAAAGTTGGGTTCAAGCCAGAAATAAACTGGTAAAAGTCCAACAGTTGGCTCCCACCTATCCACTTCAAAAATTTACATAACACACATTTAAGTTTAATTTATATTAGTGACATTTTCTCCATCACTTTCTTAAGTCTCTAGATGTTCAAAAAAATAATACTTCAAGACATAATTTATTGCTGATTTCCTAAGTATTAATGCTCTTGGGAGAGGGCTGACTCCAGTATACTTTGGTTCAAGCCCCTTCTTTGATATACCCTATCTGGGGAACTGTAGGCAAATTCTTTAAACTCTTAAGTACCTCCAGATAACTAAGAATATAAAATACATATTTCCTTATGTCAAATGAGGAACTGGTCTAAGAGACCACTAAAGTCCTTTTCAATTCTGAAGTTATAATTCAATAAGTTGTCGATCTGTATTGTTGGAAGGAATTTCCACACAAGATATTCCCCACACCAGTGAAATCATAAACTAGACTTATGCCCAATGCTTTCCTCAAATCAGATCCTAAAAAACAATTATCTCAAAGTCAAAAGGCTACTTTGAAAAATAGTGATGTTCCTATCATTGGACATCTTCAATGGAAGCTAGATGTTTCAGAAAGAAGTTTTGTTCAAACAAGGGTTTAATTAGATAACAATAACATTAATACTATCTGTATGGTCCAGAATTCCAACCAAAGGAATTTTGAACCTCTCCCCCACTCCCAACCAAGAGGCAAGATAATTGTATCAAAGAAGGAGGCAGGGAGCTCTGTTATAATTGTATAAATAGTTTCATAATCGTATGAGTTACTTACATAAGGACTGTCTGGGGACAGATGCCAGACAATTCATTGGATCTCTGATACCAGCCATTAAGTCTGGCTGCATGGTGGCCAGACTATTCAGTGGAACCCTGCAAAGATTCCTAAAAAGTCCCATGGTAATTATAAAGCTCAAACAAAGGGAAGAGGAACTGCAAAGTGTCATTACAGTAAGATGTCATTGTAGATTTGCATTATACTTAGCAAGCACTTTAATTTTGGGCTTGGATCCCAGACCTGAGGAGTAAAGGGGGTATGGGATGGGTGAAACAGTGTCCTGTAATAGCTTTCCCTTGGAATGGCTTTCACCCAATAGTATGGCTTTCACCAATTGGGACCCCCACTACCTATTAAGAGCAAAGATTCTTAACCTTTTTTTTTGTGACATGGAACTCTTTGGCAATCTGGTAAAGCCTAGGGACCCCTGCTCAAAATAATGCATAAAATAGATAGGATTATGAAGGAAATCAATTAAATTGAAATGTAATTATCAGGCTGGATTTTGAAATGAAGGCTAAATGAGGCATCATAATGCCTCTCCTAATATGACCTCTGAGGCCTCCTTCAATTCTAGGATTCTATGATTCAAGATTCTTCCTTCTTTTGTCTGATATAGAATGTCAGACCTTTTTACTACAATGTGTAAAGACCACAATAGATATATAAACTGATTTTTCAGTCTGATTTTTCTTTTTTATATTGTTACAATGGAAAGTTTTTTTTGTTTTTTTTTTCCTTCAGGAGAGTGGAATGAGAGTGGGGGGTATATTTTAAAAGGAAGAACAAAAAAAAATCAATGTATTTAAAAAAATAAGAGAACAGAGAGAAGTTCATAAGAGGATACAGATATGGAAGGCAGTTGGAACTTCCATGTTAAATTTGAAATATGCAAGAAGTCCCACAAGTTATATATAACAGACTTTTACAGTTTCCTATGCAATCCTCTTTTGGAAGTTTTCTTTATATAGGGAAATGTTGAGGTTGTTTATCAAGTTCATAATAATAAAAAGGGAAAAAATATTAAAAAGAAAGTGTCTGCCAAGCTAACTCAGGACTCTGTACATAATAGGCTTTTGATCCGTGATCACTGAGTTGAATTAAAGTCATGATCTCTGTAAGGATTTGACAATCTAGTCCAATCAACAAGTGTTTATTCAACAACTGCTATGTACCAGGCACTGTGCTTAGTGATAGAAATATTATCTATAGAGTCCATGAGCAAAATCCGTGTAGAAGAATATATCTAACTTTCAGCAGAAAGTAAACAGAATCAAAGAATTTTCAGAGTTGGAAGGAACATCAATGAGCACCTAGTCTATTACAAAAGGTTGTCCACAAAAAGACATCCCCATTATGACACAGCTAACAAGGAGTCATCCAACTTCTGCTTGAAGACTTCCAATGATGGAAATCTGTTAGAAAGTTTTTCCTAATATCAAGCTTATGTTGAACTCCCATCAACATTTTGTCCTCTAGGGTCAAATAGAACAAATCCAATCTCTCTTTCATGACTTTCCTTCTGATATGTCTTAATATTAGGAGAAGAACCAGGGGATTTCCTCTTCCCTAACTAAATGGAAAGCCAACACAGCAGATAACTGACCTTGGAAAGGGGGCAGGTAGGAGGAAGACAGAAAACAGCATGATTTAACCAAGATGATACTTCTGTGAAGTTTAGAAAGATGTTCTTAATGGTTCTTGCCTATCACCCTAAAACAGAAAACTTGTGGTTTGTACTTACATTATTTCCACTAAATGTGTCTTTATATGTACATGTGTGTATCTGTGTATCTATATATAATGCATATATGCATATGCATTTATATACAAATACACATCATGTATTATATATTTAATCTGTATTCCATATCATATATATTTATTAGAGTACATGTAATTATATATATGTACATGTGTTTGTGTTGTGTAAGTGTAGGTATGCCTTAGTTATTGCAAATAATGAGAGTTCCCCTGTCTTAAAGTAATCATATATGTTCCAATTTTCACTATTTGAAATTATAAAGATGATACTTGGATACTTATGGAAATATATAGGGTGGACTAAAATAATGTGACTATTTAAGTGGGGGAGGGAATTTGTTTATTTGCGTTAATTGACTCATAGCTATATACATACAAATATGAAAACAAAGGAGAATCACTTCTCTAGAATTCCTGGAGGACCAAGATAGGTTACTGTTTCTTCTTGAAATACTTTTTGTTCCTTCCAACCTTGAGGAGAACCAACCCATTGCATAGCCTCTTCCTGGAGGCTACCCTGGTCTCATTGTACCTCTACCATGGTCAGATCACATGAGAAAAAGAATAATCAGTTCACTTTTCCCAGCAATCTTTTGGAAACATCGTTTTCCTCTGGATGTTCTTTGGCTTACCAACCAAACCTTTCCAAAAGGTTTGTAGGGCTTTGAGATCATGTGATGGTGCAATAGATAAGAGTGCTAAGTCACCTTACGCAAGTCACTTAATCTGTTTTTACCTCAGTTTTCTCATTTATAAAATAGGAAGAATAGGACCTTTAGTTTTCAGGACCAAATGAGATAATCATTGTAAAGCACTTAGCACAATGCTTGGCATATATTAGGTGCTACATAAATATTAATATTTTTATATAAGATCCATAAAAGGAAATGGGTGTTCTTCGTTTCAAGAAGAGAAGATAGGAGGAACATGCTAGCTATCTTCAAGTATTTTAAAGACTGTCAGATGTGAAAAAGAATTAGACTTCAGTCTGGGAGGATGCTTGTGAATATTGAACAACCAACTCTCCAAAGGAAAATACATGTTATGTACATAATATATATATTTTATTAGAGCTTTTTATTTGCATAATATATGTATGGGTAATTCTTCAACATTGACCCTTACAAAGCTTTCTGTTACAAATTTTCCCCCCTATTCCCCTCCCCTCCCCTAGATGGCAGGAAGTCCACTACATGTTAATTATATTAAAGTATTTGATGTCGAATATATGTATACATGTTTCCATACTTATCTTGCTGTGCAAGAACAATCGTATCTACATGAACAAAAAAATTTGAAAATATTTTAAAGTTTTTTTTTTGTTTGTTTGTTTTTTTTGCTTTTTGCCAAGGCAATTGGGATTAAGTGATTTGCCTAGGGTCACACAGCTAGGGAATGTTATGTGTCTAAATATTTTAAAGTTTAATCTGCATTTTAAAGATTTTCTTCACTACTATCTTGTTTGACAATTAACAAAATAAAAAATAAAGCCTGATATGTAGCTTTTACAGATTTGTGAATGCTCTTTAATGAAACTTTGACAATGGCCTTTCAGAAGTTGGTATGAGCTAATTCTAATATACATTTATTTCAATCAATCAGTATGTATTAAGTACCTCTTATGTTCCAAACACTGTGTTAGAACTAGTAGATACTATTTCAAATAATGAAACAATATGTACTCAAAATGAGCTTTTGGGCCCATGGAGGAGAAGGTAGGAATCATAGATAAAAGCTGTTAAGAGACAAATTTGTAAAGAAAACTTCTTTAACTCTTACAGCAATTCAAAAGTGAGATGAGCTATTTCTGGAGGCTGTGAGTGAGGTCTTTAAGCAGAGGCTTAAAAATTCCTTAGCAGGTTGTTTCTTTTTTCTGTAAAAGGGAGAGGGGAAAGAGATGTAGACTAGTGAGAATTTAATCTTTTACCTGTATATTTATGATCTTATGTTGTGGAGAAGACCCTTGTTCAATCTAGGTTGGACTAGTTAGCCTCTGACACCCAGTTCAACCCTATGAATGGAATGTGAGAATCAGAAGACATGGATTCGAAAAAAGCTCTATGTGCTGCTAGAACTTCCTCAGCTGTTATAGATTTTTTTCCTTTATTTGTAATTTTTACTAATTTCTTAATTCACACTGGAAATTTAACAACCAGCTCTTACAGACTGGTTTCAGTTAGCTCCAACACAGTTGTTAATAACCCAATTCTGATACTGTCACCCTGAACAAATAAATCATCTCTCTGGGCCTCTGTTACATTAACTGTAAGACAAAGATAATACTTATCCATAGATCACCTGCTGAAGAAGATATAGTGGCTTCCTGTAGTTCCTAGAAAAGATATAAAATTTCTCTGTTAGGCAGCTTGGAGAGCTCTCCATGGTGTATCCAGCCAGCTTTTTCAGACTTATTCCACATTACCTTTTTCTCTTAATCTACCTTTCAGCTCAACTGACCTGTTTGCCATTTAGGCACAACATTCTGTCTCTCACCTCCAGGGCTTTGTCTCCCTCCTTGCTTCTTTATCATAGGAATATATCATATATATGTATATATATATATGTATACATATATATATATATCATATATACAAATCATATATTTAGCTTCCTTCAAAGCTCAGTACTATACAGATAACACCTCCCAGGGAGTGTATTGAAAAAAGTTCATTTAACAACTGTCTTCAGGGATAAAATGTATAAAAAAAAATTTAAGTTTAACAATCAACACTTTGCAGATAGTCAACAAAATAAAAAATCAGTCCCTGATTTTTAGCCCTGAAGGATTTCCAGAATATTGATTTAATCATCAACTTTCCCAAATCTGTTTGAGCTGACTCTAATCCATCCCTTCACCTCCAAAAAAGGCCTTTTCCTCTCTACCTCCCCCAGATTGCGGTGCCTTTCCAAATGAATTTTATATTTTCTAATATGTGTAAGGTATTTCTTCCTGTGGAATATAATCTCCTTGGGAGCAGGGATGTTTTGGTTTTGGCTTTCTAAGAACATAGTGAGTGCTCTCTAAAAAGAGAGAGAAAACATAGAAAATAGAGCTTAGAAACTGAATCCAAAATAGATGAAAGATGATCTTGGAAGGGATGGCTTGGAGGAGCAGAGAGGAGCTGAATCTTGAAGCAAGGCAAGGCAGTCCAGGATATCCACATTGCTTTGGGGGATTCTTTGATAAAAGCAATGCAGCCCAGGAGGTGGCCGTTGATAATCCTCTAGTTATCTCTTCTTTTCTGCTTTAGCTGCTGGCTCTGCATTGAGAGATTGCTTCCAGAAAGGGAATAGAGTAGACACCTTTTTATTATAGGTGAAATAGAGGCCTTCTTAGGTGAAAGCCCTGACCCCAAAACCAAAATAAACCCTGCTCTGAGATGGTTATCAGGAATCCAGGAATTCAAATTTCACAGAAGAGGTCAAACTAGGAAACTGTAGACACTAAAGGCCACAGGCTAAATAGTTAATCCTGAAAGGTCTGGAAGATTAGGGGTTTTAGAACACCAAGGGAAAAAGCTCCTTCTTCCCTCAGCCTTTGGGGGTCCAGGAGGTATAAAAACTGATTTTAATCTGAGATACTATGTCAGTTTATAGCAACTTCCTGCAGAAAGGGACAAGCTTGGGCCCTGGGATCCAGACCTATTTTGTAGTCAAAAATATACATTCAGGCAGACACCCACAGCCTTCTTGAATGGGGGGATGGGGGAGGGGGGAGAGAGGAATGGACGGTGTTATATCACATATACAAGGGTATATGTTAAATATGCTAACACTAGTCCACCAGTTCAAGCATTTCTATTGAAGGAAAAAACTTCTATATTATTTGGTATAAACTCTGGAAACTTTTTCTCATTTTTATTGATATATATTGTTTTTATGCCACTTTATTTTCCAATGTATGTCTTTCCTTTCTACAACTTAGGACTCATCTCTTCTTACACATTATTTTATTTTTTTATTATTTTATTATTTTATTTTTTTTATTAATACTTTTTATTTGCAAAACATATGTATGGGTAATTCCTAAATATTAACCCTTACAAAGCTTTCTGTTATAAATTTTTCCCCCCTACTCCCCACCCCTCCTCTAAATGGCAGGATATCCACTACATAATAATTATGTTAGAATACTTAAGAAATCGAATATATGTATAGTTATTGCCACATAACATTTTTTGTGCAGGAGAAATCGTATCTACAAGAAATAATAATCTGATAAAGGAGATACAATGCAAGCAAACCTCAATAGAGAACATGAAAATTACACATAATTTTATGAAGAGAGAGAGAGAGAGAGAGAGAGAGAGAGAGAGAGAGAGAGAGAGAGAGAGAGAGAGAAATTGGGATTGGGGAGAGGAATGCAGTTCAGCAAAATTAACCAATATATCAATCAGATCTGACAGTTTTGTGACATTTCACGCCCATAATATCTCATCTCTGCCAAGTGACATTAGAGTAAGAGTAAAGGAGATCTAATTTTGAATGTTACCCCAAATACTTAACTAGCTTTTATTGTGACCCTGGAAACATGCTTTCATTTCTACATCTATAAAATGAATTGGACTTTCTGGTTTCTAGGGTCCCTTCTACTTCTAGATGAATTATCCTAGATGCAATTTCTCATCTCTTCTTTGGGAGTAAACAGAATTAATTTTCTTTTTTCTTTTTTTTTTTCTGTTTACGTTGTTGTAAAAATATACAGTGGTTTCCCATTTGTGTTTACTTTCCTTGGTATCAGTTCACATTTCTTCCCATGTTTTTCTGAATTCTTCATATTCACTGTTGCATACAGTACAGTCATATTCCCTTCTATTTATGTAGGACAATTTGTTTAGCTATTCCCAGTCAATGGGCATTTACTTTGTTTCCATTTCTTTACTACCAAAAAAAGCACTGCTATAGGTATTTTAGAACATATTCAATCTATTTTTTACTTCTTTTGGGTATGTATCTAGCAGTAAGGCCAAAGGATTTATATATTTTATTCATTTTTTAAAAAATAATTCAGATTCTTCTTTCCATATTGCCTTGACCAATTCACAGCTCTGCCATCTGTATACTGGTGCTCCTGTCTTTCCAAAGTCTTTCTTTATCTTTGCAAATTTTTTAGATGTGAAATAAATCATATAGCAGTGCTTTTTTTTTTTTTTGGTAGCAAAGAAATGGAAACAAAGTAAATGCCCAGATTACACAGAATTAATTTTCTTTTTCTTTTTTTTTTCTGTTTACATTGTTGTAAAAATATACAATGGTTTCTCATTTACTTTCCTTTGTATCAGTTCACATTTCTTCCCATGTTTTTCTTAATTCTTCATATTCACTGTTGCATGCAATAAGTCACTTCTAAATCATCTGCAATTTAAATTTCATTAACTCACTAGAAATTGCTTTCTCCAATGATTTCTTAATTGTCAGAGCTAATAGCCTTTTCTCAGTCTTCAGCCTCCTTGACTATTTGCCAATATTTGATTTTGTTGACCACTCTCTCTTCCTGGACACTCTCTCTTCTGGATTATCATGCTTTTCTCTCTTTGTTCTCATTTGTCTAACCATCCCTTATTCTGCTTTACTCTATCTTTATCTTTTCCAAGCTTGTTAACTATAAATGTACTACAGGAATTATTCCTGAGCCTTCTTTTATCTCTATATCTTCTCACTTAGTCATCTTACTTTACCAAATCTCTAGGGTTCAGGGATCATTTTGGCAGATGACTCCCAAATCCATATATCCACTCCTAATCTCTTTCCTAAGATCTGGTCTCATATCACGGATTCTTATTGAACATTTTGAAATAAATGTCCTACAGGTATCTAAAATTCAGCAGATCTAAAACAGAAACTACTATTTGTTTTCTCAAAATCTACCCCTCCTCTGAATTTTCCTATTACTAGTTAGGAATTACACATAAAAAGTTATCAAACAATTCATGACCTATTTCCAGCCATTCTGCTGTTAGGCCATTACATGAAAAAATTTGGAGAAATAGGAAAAAATCCTCTGTGTACAAAAATATAGCAGCTCTTTTTGTGGTGGCCAGAAAGCTGAAAATTAAAGGGATGGTGAATGACTGAATAAAGTGTGATATTTGTAGGTAATGGACTATCATTGTATTATAAGAAATGAGGGGGGAAATGGTTTAAATGGGAAATAGACATAGAATCAGAACATACCAGATATGAATTATTAATATATTGATATATTGTTAGTATAAAAAATGAATAATTTTGAAGATATAATTTGATGTAGAGAGAAGTGAACAAAAACAAGGGTACAATTTATATGGTAACATTTTAAAAACAAGCAATTTTGAAAGCTCTAAGAACTGTGATCATCACAACGACCATCCATGGTTCCAGAAAATCAATGATGAAACAATACTATCTACCTTCTGACAGAGAAGTGGTAGATTTAAGCTGTAGAATGAGACATATATTTTTGTATACAGTCAATGAGGGGAGGTTTTTCCTGACTATGCATGAATATTTTTTTGTTTTTGTTTTTGTTTATCTTTTCTCCTTTTTCAATGAAGAAGTTGGAGGAAGAGAAAATAAATTTAATTAAAACTAATAAAAATAGAGATGAAATGATTTGCTAAATGATATGGAATGTTGTAGGCACTTTCAGGTGAGATCACTGTCTTTGCTAGTTTTACTTAATTGTATTGTTAATTTTACTTGTTTTATTTTGTTATGACACTTTTCACAGAGGGGGGTAATCTGTAAAGGTTTATAATATAAAAATAAAATACACCAATAAAACAAAAACAAACAAAAAAACCCTTTCCTATTACTATTGTGGACTCTGCCATCATCCCAGTCATGTCTGTTCACAACCTTGGTATCATCCTTATTATATCAGTCTTCTCATTCTCACTCATCCTACATATCCAACTAGTTGTCCAATCTTATCTCTCCGATATCTCATGTTATACAGCCCCTTCTCTTTTAGCTACTTCAATAGCCTTCTAACTGTTCTCCCTGCATCAAGTCTGTGCCCTTTCATCCATTTTGCACACAGTCACCAGTGAGATTCCTAATAGGAAAGTTACCATGTTTTTCCCTACATTCTAGTGACTATTAAATCTAAGATAAAATACAAATTCCTTTAGCATTTAGACTTCTTCCTAATTCAGCCCTGTCTTGTATTTCCAGTCTTCTTATACTTTACTCCCTTAAATACACTCTTTTCTCCAGGCCAAAAGATCTATTTGATGTTTTTCACTTATGACCATCTATCTCCCAGATCCAAGCCTTTGCAATAACTGTATCTCAGGATTGGAATGCTTTTCTTTCTCACCTTCCTATATCTTTAGTGTTCTTATAACCTACTCCCCTTCATGTGTTCTGAAAGCTGGTGACAGAAGGTTCCTTGCTATTCGTTGTGCATACATGATACTCCATGTTTGTACTTGTTGTCTTCCATGTCTGGAATGCTCTTCTTCCTTATCTCTACTTCCTAGTTTACCTGCTTCAATTGCCAATGAAAGTCTCCCCTCCTGTAAAAAACAAAACAAAACAAAAAAAACCCTTCCATTTGAGATTAGCTCCAATTTATCTTGTATATACCTTGCTTGTACATAGATGTTTGCACGTCATCTTCCTTATTAAACTTCCTTATTAAACCTTCTCAAGGTCTTGGACTATGTCCAAAGAAAGCTTTTTAATTTCAGCACTCAACAGAATGCTGGCACATAGTAGGTGCCTAATAAATGCTAGCTGACTAATTAACTTTTCCTTGTATGATCCCTGTTTTTTGTTTTCCCAGAAATAATATAGCAAGGGATAGGGGGATATGGATGGTGGGAGGTTTGAACCAAAGATAACGATAAAAATAATAGCATTTATGTAAAACTTCAAAGTTATCAAAGAGCTTGACAAATTTTATTTCAACAATAGGAAGGTAAGTCCTATTATAGGTGAGGAAACTGAGGTCTGAGGAAGTTAAGGGATTTGTCCAGTCACACAGCTAGGAAGTTCTGGATTTCCTGACTCCAACTCTATCACTCTACCTACTTCAATATTTATCTGTATCAACTCAAGCTTCATCTTCTGGCCTTCAAGGTCTTTTCCAGTCCTCTGCATGTCAGTGTTTGTGCATATTTTGTAAGTAACTACATATGCACATGTTGTCTCCTTCAATAGAATGCATGGTCCTTGAGGACAGGGACTACTTCACTTTTACATTTATCTTCTTAGCACTTAGTACAGTTTCTAGTACACAACAGAGCTTTGAAAAATGCTTATTAAAAGCCAAACATACCATAAAAGGTATTTACTTAATTTAGTTCTCTTCTAATTTTTTAATGGTGTAATCTTTAATATTGAGGTCATGTATTAATTTTTATTCTTTTTTTTCCCCTGAGGCAACTGGGGCTAAGTAACTTGCCCGGGGTCACACAACTAGGAAGTGTTAAGTGTCTAAGGCCAAATTTGAATTCAGGTCCTCTTGACTTCAGGGCTGGTGCTCTATCCACTGGGCCACCTAGCTGCTCCATATATTAATTTTGAACTAATTGTGATAGAAAATATTAGTCTAAATCGAATTTCTGCCAAATTGATTTTTTTTTTGACGCTTCTGAGGTTACTATAGTTAAGTAGCTGCTAAGTGAATCCAAGTTTTTCTGGTGATATTCCTGTAATTTTCCTCTGGAACAAGTCTACATTTTCACAGACAAGAAGCTTAAAATTATATTTTAACAATATTTCCTGATTAGAGATGCTTTACCCAATTGATCTTAATTCTAGAGTCTTCTGCTTTCAAGGAGCATGTACTCTAATAGAGAAAGACAACACATTTAGGAGAATGATAGCCAGGGAGAGATATTTTAATCTAGGAAGATTCAGGGAATGATGAGTACAGACAGAGCCTAATCGACTAATACCTCCTTTGTATGAATGATAGTGTTGATTTTATGATGGTTCCTGAAGGAGAGGTAGAAAATGTATGTGTAGGTCATGGGACTAGTCTGTGGATCTGTGGGTGGAGGCAGGAGGTTGGGAAAATAAAGTATGAATGGGATGATATGGGATAAAGTTGAACAGAGAGCATCATGGTGGTCTGGGAATGGGCTAGATATGGCTCCCCAGTCAGGAACTCCAGACCCCAGGACAGGCAGCAGAGGACCAGGTCAGAGGTGGACACTGTAATAAGTAGACTCAGGATAAAAGTGGACAGAGAGTAGGAACAGGAAGGGAAGTACATTGTGATATAGATTCTGGCTTTGGAGTCAAGAGAACATGGGGTGAAAACCCACCCTCTACAACTCACTGAGAAATGTTAACCTTCCTGGGAATCTGTTTTCTCACAGAAATAATTGATAGAAATGGAGGAATGTACCATTTGAGTTCTCCTACAGCTCTAGATGTTGATTTATTAAAGATCCACCAAAACTCTCCATTCAGTATATTTTTGAGAATATACCTTTGCTATTTCTTCCAATGCCACCATCAATTGAAGCCCAACTTCTCCACCAATTTGCACCTGATATTGATGACTGTTCATCAATAAGAAGAATGCTGTCACTTAGATTCAAAGGCCTGGAACTACCAGGCTGTTTTCAAATAGGACTTCAGAGGCAGTATGCTCTGTATGTAATGTTTTCACTATTCCAGCATCTTTGCAGATTCCTTTTAATTTGTTTTTTTATGTCAATATTTTTTCCAGTTGCAAGTTAAAACAATTTTAACATTCATTTTTTTTTTACAATTTCAAATTCCAAATTCTCTCCCTTCCCCATCTCCTTCTCCCCATCCCTCAAGGCACACACACATTGAGAAGGCGGGCAATTTTATAAAGGTTGTATGTGTTCAATCATGCAAAAGCTACTTCATATTTGTCATGTTGTGAGAAAAATCACAGGAAATAAAAACAAAATTTTAAAACCCCAGTATGTTTTAATCTTCATTCAGACTTCATCAGTTCTTTCTCTGGATGTGGATAACATTTTTTCATCATAAGTCCCTTAGAATTGTCTTGGATTTTTATATAGCTGAGTCGTTCTCACTTGATTAGTGCACAATTTTGCTGTTACTATGTAAAATGTTCTCCTAGTTCTGCTAATTTCACTTTATATCAGGTCATGTAGGTCTTTCCAGATTTTTCTGAAAATATCCTTTTTGTGAGTTAATTTACCCCATTTAATCTCTTGCTTCCCCCATCTCTCAGTGTATCCTTCTTTTCTCATTCCTTAATTTTTTTTTTGAAAATTTCATCCCAATACCACTACACACCTGTCATATTGGCTAAGATGACAGGAAAAGATAATGATGAATGTTGGAGGGGATGTGGGAGAACTGGGACACTGACACATTCATTGTTGGTGAACGGATCCAATCATTCTGGAGAGCAATTTGGAACTATGTTCAAAAAGTGATCAAACTGTGCATACCCTTTGACCCAGCAGTGTTTCTATTGGGCTTATATCCCGAAGAGATCTTAAAAGAAGGAAAGGGACCTACATGTGCAAGAATGTTTGTGGCAGCCCTTTTTGTAGTGGCTAGAAACTGGAAGCTGGATGGATGCCCATCAATTGGAGAATGGCTGACCAAATTATGGTATATGAATGTTATGGAATATTATTGTTCTATAAAAAACAATGAGCAGGATGATTTCTGGAGAGACCTACATGCTAAGAGAAATGAGCAGAACCAGGAGATCATTATACACGGCAACAACAAGACTATATGATGATCAATTCTCATGGACATGGCTCTCTTCAACAATGAAATGCTTCAAACCAGTTCCAGTTGCTCAGTGAAGAGAGCCATATACACCCAGAAAGAGGGATATGAATGTGGACCAAAACATAACATTTTCATGCTCTATAATGATGTTTGCTCGCATTGTTTCCCTTCTCAGATTTTTTTTCTTGTAGATCCGACTTTTCTTGCATAGCAAGATAACTAAAAATATGTATACACATATTTGATTTGTCAAGTATTTTAACATGATTAACATGTAATAGACTTCCTGCCATTTAGGGGAGGGGTGGGGGCTGGGGGGGGAATTTGTAACAGAAAGCTTTTCAAGGGTCAATGTTGAAAAATCACCCATACATATGTTTTGCAAATAAAAAGCTTTAATAAAAAAATAATAAAATAAAATTTCATTCCAAGATAATCAACTCACACCTGGGCCATCTACATATACTGTATTCTACCTGTCCTAATAATGATAAAAGTCTTAGGAGTTACACATATCATTTTCCCATATAGGAATATAAACAATTTAACTTCATTGAGTCCTATATGATTATTCTTTCATGTTGGCCTTTTTATGGTTTTCTTGAGTCTTATATTTGAAAATCAAATTCTCTATTCAGCTTTGGTTTTTTCATCAATAATGTTGAAAGTCCTCTATTTCATTAAATATCCATTTTCTTCCTGAAGAACTGTACTCATTTTTGCTGGATAAGTGATTCTTGGTGTAATCCTAGCTATTTTCCACTCTAGAATATCATATTCCAAGCTCTCTAATTCTTTAAGGGGGATTTTGCTAAATCTTGTATTATTCTGACTGTGGTTCTATGATATTTTAATTGTTCCTTTCAACTATAATATTCTTGGGAATTTTCATTTTGAGATTCTTTCAGAAGGTGTTTAGTAAATTCTTTCTATTTCTATTTTACTCTCATTAGTCCAGAGTTACCAGGATAATTTTCATTAATAATTTCTTACAATCTAATGTTTTGGCTTTTGGGCAATCTAGTAATTCTTTCTCTGTATCTGTCTCTGTCTCTGCCATTGCTTCCTTTCCCCTATCAAAAGTTTATTTTATTCTGAATTTTAAAAATAAAACAAATGTTTTTGTAATAGTAGAATAGGAAAAAAGATAATTATACAAATTGTTATTCCTTTTAAATATATAATAAAATTATCATGTAGCTTTCTCTTTTTCCCTTATTATTCCCCTCTCCCTCCACTTCCACCCTAGAGATGGCTGCCATGAAATATAACTATGTGTATGTATACACATATATATACTTCTCTTTCTATTAACAATTCTTTTTATGAATACAAATAGCATCTTTCTGCATTGGTCCTTTGTAATTAGAGTATTTATAATAGTCAAAATAAGTGACTCAAAATTGTTCTTAAAATAATATAGCTGGGGCAGCCAGGTGGCGCAGTGGATAGAGCACCAGCCCTGAAGTCAGGAGGACCTGAGTTCAAATGTGGTCTCAGACACTTAACATTCCCTAGCTGTGTGACCCTGGGCAAGTCACTTAACCTCAAGTGCCTCAGCAAAAAAAAGCCAAAAAAAAAATAATAATAATATAGCTAATACTGTATACAGTGTTATTTGATTCTGCTCATTTTGCTCTTCATTACTTTATGCAAGTCTTTCCATGTTTTTCTAAGATCATCAAACTCATCATTTCTAGTAACACATTTCATCATGATGATATACCATACTTATTTATCCATTCCCCAATTGATGGGCATCCCCACAATTTCCAATTCTTTACCATCACAAAGAGAACTACTGTAAATATTTTAGAACATTAGTTTCCTTTCCTTTTTCCTTAATCATCTAGGGAAACAGACCTGGTAGTGGTATTGCTTGGTCAAAGGGTACAAGCACTTTAATTATTTCAAAATGGCTTGATCGATTCACAATTCCACCAACAGTGAATTTAGATCCCAATTTTCCCATATTCCTCCTAATATGTGTTGCTTTCTCTTTCAATCATTTTAGCCAAACTGATGGTATAAAATTATATTTTGTTTTAATTTGTATTTTTCACTGATAATGACAGAGCATTTTTTGACATAACTATAAATTGCTTTGATTTCTTCATTTAAAAAAAGTGCTAGTTGATATCCTTTGATTATTTATCAATTGGAGAATGACTCATATTCTTTTTTGAGATACGAAACCTCCATCTGAGAAACTTTCATTTTTTTCTTCTAATTTACTGTTTTCCTTGTGATCTTCACTACATTTGTTTGTACCAAACATATAATTTAATATAATTGAAATTATTCATTTTATCCATCATACTATTCTTTATCTCTTATTTATTCATAAATTATTCACCTGTCCATAAATCTGATAGGTAATTTGTTCCACTTTTTTTCAAATTTGCTTGTGATACCTGTCTTTATTTCTAGATCATATATCCATTTTGATCTACTTTTCTATTTCTTAGCTAGTACCAGATAGTTTTGACAATTACTGCTTTTTAAATATGGTTTGAGATCTAGTATTACTAAACCTTCTTCCTTTACACTTTTTTTTATTAATTCTTTGATATTCTTCATCTTTTCTTCTTCCAAATGAGTTTTGTTATTATTTTTGTAGCTCAATAAAATAATGTTTTGTTAATTTAATTAGGATGGCACAGAAGATATAAATTAGTTAAATTAAAATTAACAGGTAGTACAATAATTCATAAATTATCTCTCCTTGATGTATTTTCCAGACTTGTTATGGGAACCACCTGCTAATGGCTGCTGGGGATCTAATTCTGACCAGCAGAATAGATTCCTTCATGTGAGAGGATGATAATGATACTAGAAGACTGAGAGGCAGTTGCATTCTCTGACCTCTCTCCTCTTCCCTCTGATTTTCCTAATTCATTCCTAATTCACAAGCAATATCTGAGTCAGTAAAGACTGATTTACAATTCCTTCAGGGGTGTTATGATTCCCAGCTGTGGGGGCTCCTGGAGAATCAACCTGCCCCTTCACATTTAGGCGTGGTCCTTAACATTTCTCTGTTTTTTGTTTTATGGTAACATGATGATTTATGGTGACAGCATGTCCAGTAAGTTTGTCCAATGTTGTGAAGCAGCTGTTATCTGAGTCTGCATGCTGAGGAATGCAAACAGCACTCTCAGAGCCTTTTCTGTCCTATTCCTGTGGATGGTTCAGGGTGAGACGCTATAGCAGGTGCTGAATCTTGTGAGATGTAATTTGCTCTAACATAATCCATCATGGTGGCAAACTTTCTGACAAAGAAGAGGATTGTAGTCAGAACAGGCTCTTTCCATAAGTCTCTCATCAGTTTCCTGACTTGGCTTTTTGATGTGTTGGCCCATTTTAATAACCCCGACTGAAAAAGTCTTACCAGAACTCTTCTCCCTTTTCTTCCCCATGGGTTACTAAAGGAACTCTCCTGGGAGGATCCTACTCACCAACAATTCTAGAGCGCTGCTGCTTCTTTATTTCTTATATTTCTTGTGTCCCTGTTTGGGCGCCATTTGTTACGGGAGCCACCTGCTAGTGGCTGCTCGGGATCTAATTCTGACCAGCAGAATAGATCCCTTCATGTGAGAGGATGATAATGATACTAGGAGACTAAGAGGCAGTTGCATTTTCTGACTTCTCTTCCCTCTTGCCTCTGATTTATTTCATTCCTAATTCACAAGCAACATCTGAATCAGTAAAGGCTGATTTGCAGTTCCTTCAGGGGTGTTATGATTCACAGCTGCGGGGGTTCCTGGAGAACTGACCTGCCCCTTCACACAGACCAATTGTTTTTCCAGTGAAATATTTCACATTTTATTCTTTTTTTCCATTCTTTTGATTTTCTTTTTTTATTATTTCTTGATGCCTCATATAACTTCCACTTACTCATTCTAATTTTTTAATAATAATTTTCTTCAGTGTGCTTTTTGACTTGCTTTTCCATTTGGCTAATTCTGCTTTTTAAGAAGTTATTTTTATCAATGAATTTTTAATCAATTCTTCTTTTTAAGTTATTTTAATTGGGTGAATTTTTGTAGATTTCCCTCATGTTTTGTGTGTGTGTGTGTGTGTGTGTGTGTGTGTGTGTGTTTTAACCAAGCTGTTGACTCTCTTTTTTTTTCATGATTCTCTTGCATCATTCTCATTTCTTTTCCCAATTTTTTTTTCTACCTCTCTTTTTTGATTTTTAAAATTCTTTTTTGAGCTCTTCTAGGAGTTCTTTTTGGGTCTGACACCAATTCACACTTTTCTTTGAGGGTTTACATGTAGGTGTTTTGACATTGTTGTCTCTTCTGGGTTGTGTTTTGATCTTCTCTGTCTGACCTCCAAGTTTGCTTCTGGGACAAAAGCATCACTGTCTGAAGTTTTAGGTTTTCTAAACTAAATAATCTAATTTTAAAGAATGAGTGGGTCAAACAACAAATCATAGAAAAATTGATAATTTCATCCAAGAGAATGAGACAACATATCAAAACTTATGGAATGCAGCCAGAGCAGTTTTTAGGGGAAATTTTATATCTCTAGATGTTTTCATGAGTAAAATAGAGAAAGATAAGATCAATGAACTGGGCATGCAACTTAAAAAGCTAGAAAAAAAGAACAATTTAAAATACTAATTAAATACCAAAAGAGAAATTCTGAAAATCAAAGGAGAAATTTTAAAAATTGAAAGTAAGAAAACTATTGAACTAACAAACAAAACTAAGAGTTGGTTTTATGGAAAAAACAACAAAATAGATAAATCTTTGGTTAATTTGATTAGAAAAAGGGGAAAAGAAAAACAAATTATCAGTATACAAATGAAGACAAAATTAAAGCAATAAACTAGTTTGCTCAATTGTATGCCAATAAATCTGATAGCCTAAGTGAAATGTATGAATACTTACAAAAATATTAATTGCTCAGATTAACAGTTAAGGAAATAAAAAACTTGAATAGCCCCATCTTATTTTTTAAAAATGTTTTGTACAAACAAAACCAACGGAACCAAGATTAGAAGGGAAGCAGAAAGCTGGGGGGAAATTTTTATATTCAGTGTTTCTGAAAAAGGCCTTATTTCTAAAATATATAGAGAACTGGCTCAAATTTATAAGAATACAAGCCATTCTCCAATTGACAAATGGTCAAAGGATATGAACAGAAATTTTTTCAGAAGAAGCAATTAAAGCACTTCTTAACATATGAAAAAATGCTTTAAATCACTATTGGTTAGTGAAATGCAGCTTAAGACAACTCTGAGGTACCACTTCATGCCTCTTAGATTGGCTAAGATGACAGGAAAAGATGATAAATATTGGAGGGAATATGGGGAAACTGGGACACTAATCCATTGTTGGTGGAGTTATGAACCATTTTGGAGAGCAGTATGGAACTATGCCCAAAGGGCTATAAAACTGCATACACTTTGATTTAGCAGTGTCTTTCTTGGGTTTGTATCACAAAGAGATCATAAAAAGGGAGAAAGGACTCATATATGCAAAAATGTTTAGAGCAGTCCTTTTTTAGAGGCAAGGAACTGGGAAATGAGTAGATGACCATTAATTGGGGAATGGCTGAATAAGTTATGGTATATGAATATTATTGTTTTATAAGAAATGATGAGCAGGCAGATTTCAAAAAAGCCTGGAAAAACTTACATGAACTGATGCTAAATGAGATGAGTAGAACAAGACAACATTGTACAAAGCAACAAGATTATGTGATGATCAACTGTGATGTACTTGGCTCTTTTCAATAATGAGATGATTCAAGGCAGTTCCTATAGTCTTGTGATAAAGAGAGTCATCTGCACCCAGAGAGAGAACTATGGTGACTGAATGTGGACTAAAGCATAGTACTTTCACCTTTTCTTGTTGTTGTTGTTTGCTGTTCCAATTAAGCCCTTAACTGCCCCTCAATTCAACATCTTGTTCTATGGAAACTGAGTGGATGCCCATCAGCTGGAGAATGGCCAAATAAATTATGGTATATGAATGTTATGGAATATTATTATTCTATAAGAAACGACCAGCAGGTTGATTTTAGAGGTGCCTGGGGAGGCTTACATGAACTGATGCTAAGTGAAATGAGCAAAACCAGGAGATCATTATTACATGACAACAACAAGATTATATGAGAATCAATTCTGAAGGATGTGGCTCTCTTCAATAATGAGATGATTCAAACCAATTCCAAGTCTTCAGTGATGAAGGGAGCTATCTACATCCAGAGAGAGGATTGTGCACAACATAGTATTTTCACTCTTTCTGTTGTTTGCTTGCATTTTGTTTTCTTTCTCAGTTTTTCTTTTTCCTTCTTGATCTGATTTTTCTTGTGCAGCAAGATAACTGTATAAATATGTATACATATATTGGATTTAACATATTTTAACATACTTAACATGTATTGAGGAACCTAGGGGAAAGGGTGTGAGGAAGGAGGAGAAAATTTGGAACACAAGGTTTTGTAAGGGTCAATGTTGAAAATTACCCATGCATATGTTTTGTAAATAAAAAGCTTTAATTAAAAAACAAACAAACAAGCAAGCAAGCAAACAAAAAACCATCTTGTCCTGATCCAACTGGCCTCTCAAGGTATCTTAGCTTATAACTGCCTTTCCTTTATTGGCCAGAATGGGAGGGGTTCTTTTAGCCTTTCTCCTTTTAGGCTTCTCATGCTAAAACCACCCCCTCTTTTTTTACTCCTTTATTTTTACTATTAGGAGACTGTTTTTCAGGGTTAAAACCCAGCAAGCAAGCTGTGCCTTAAGCTTATCATAATAATCCTTTGTGCTCATCTTCTGGATGAACTCTGCTGCAGCAAAATCCTGGAATTGTTTGCCCACCAGCCCCAGGTGGTCCCTGAATTCAAATAAACACTTACAGGAACCATGTTCGAGTCTTGAAGCTCTGCTATGAATCGTACTTGTCTCAGTGTTGCTATTACCCCCCTTACCATCCCGGCTACATCTTAACTGTGTAGCCACACTCTAGGTATCAGGGTTTGGGCTCACTAAAGTGGCTCTCCTTCTAGAGGCAACCCTGGTACATATGCTCAGCTCTTTACCACAATTAGCTCTTTGGTTTTTATTATATTTTTCAGAGTTAACAATAATTGTAATAATCTGTGCAAGCTCTTTGTTACTTTCAGAGTTAACTGCTGCATAGCTGCTATGGCTGTTTGGTTATTTTGTCAGAGATTATAGTTGGGGCATTACTTCGGTGAGCTCTCTGCTATTTTATTTTTTTAGAGTCAGCAGCAGTGTGACACTTTGGAAGTTTGTTTTCAGCTAGGTGGTGCAGTGAACTTGGGAGGACCTGAGTTCAAATCTGCCCTAAGACACTTAATATTTCCTAGCTGTGTGGCCCTGAGTAAGTCACTTAACCCCAATTGCCTCAAAAAAAGAAAGAAAGAAAGAAAGAAAAGAAAGTAAGCTACTTGAAGGCAGGGACTGATTTTGATGTTTCTTTGAAATTTCCACTCCTAGGGGCAGCTAGGTGGTGCAGTGGATAGAGCACCAGCCCTGAAGTCAGGAGGACCTGAATTCAAATCTGGTCTCAGACACTTAACACTTCCTAGCTGTGTGACCCTGGGCAAGTCACTTAACCCCAATTGCCTCAGCAAAAAAAAAAAAAAAATAGAAAAAAGAAAAAAAAAAAAGAAATTTCCACTCCTATCTCCACCAGCAACTAGGGGAAGGGGACATAAAGACTTAAGAAATATTTGATTTGTTGAATGAATTTTAAAACCCTTCTTTCTCCCCTTTCCTTCCCCACTATTAAATTCCTTTGGGGACAGGGTCCATGTTTTAGCCATCTTTGATTATCTTCTTTCTTCCTCATTCCTGTTTACCTAGCACATATAATATTAATGTACTAAAATGGAACAGGCAAGGAAAAGAAGACAGGAAATGGAAGGCAATAAAGGGGGAAGGAAAAGAGGAGGGAAAAAACCCCACCAAAATAGGATTATTATAGGTTGTAAGAAAGTAAGATTACCCATGGCTCAGGAGGTGTAGTTGGGGCCCCAGTCGAAGGTTTGGGAGTCTATACTACCAAATATCTGATTTGAAAATTGTACTCCCAAAATGGTTTGTTTTTGTTCCCCTCTCTTGTAACACAATTTCACAGGCTCAGTTAAAAACCTGAAAGATCTTTTTGATGTCTGCTTTTTGAGTACCACGGGTAAACTTGAACCTAGCAGAATGTTGCCAGATTGCCCAGCAGTAATCTCTTTAATTAGATTATGAATTACATTTGAAGTCAAGTGAATTTGTTTTGCTCAAGCACCTCTTTTAGCTGAGTCTGTGACCTACTTTCATTCAGATTAGAGGGTGGGATTTGTGAAAACATTCCCAATGAGCTTTGATAAGGCATTTTAATTCATTTGGGGATTGGCTGGATAACTAGTTTTAAATCCAAGAATGCATATTTTCAATAAACATGGGCTATACCTTTTGAAGAGAACATAATTGAGTTTAAAAAGTAGGATTACAAACAAATTTTATTTTTAATACATGCTCGAGCTAAGCACATCCTAAGCCTGGAGGAAGGAAACTCCCAGATGATGAAAGTATGCCTTTGGCAATAATTTTCCCCTTCATTTTCAGGAAACTAAAGCAGAAAAGGTCAGGAAGGTCAGAGGTTAGATGAGTCACCACTCTTGACCCAGGACTTTACCAAAGGAGCTGAGCTATGGCTAGACTGTTAAACCAGGGGTTCTGTAACTGGAGAGGTTGGAAGGCAAACATCTGAGATCTCCTTTCAAATCCTCCCTTTAAGGAGGGCAGCCACCTCATCATTTACCCCCTTTGAGTGGTCTCCTGGCCTTCATCACTCTGTCCAGAAGCTCAAGTTTTGGCAAGACCACATCAACCCAGAAACACTCTTCCTCAGTACTCTCTGCCCGAGGGATTCCACAGTAGGAAAGTGAGTCAAATCTTCCATTTAAAGAAGATGCCCAAGGCAGTATCTTATTATTCCTCCCCCACTTCCCCTTACCAAGTTGGTGGACCTCATCTTGGTACTTTGCTGCACACCCCCTTCTTTCCCTCCTCCTCTATTAGCTTCTTTTTCATGTGTTTTCTCCCATTAGATTGTGAGCAGCTTGAGGGCTTTATTGTTCAGTAGCTTTGGTAATATCTGATTGTGATCCCATTTGGGGATATTTTTTCCCACTGTATAGCACTTTATTTTTTCCAATTACATGTATAGTTTTCAACATTCATTTTTGCAAGATTTTGAATGTCACAGTTTCCTCATCTGTAAAATGAGACATTTGGTCTGCAAGGATTCTGCTTTCCCATCTATACCAAGATCCAGGAGTCTATTATCCAGAAATTCTTTATCTTCCCCTAGGTGCAAAGGTCAAGTACTTATCCAATGAGTTGTCTATTTCAACCATCAGATTCTTCACGGAATTCTATAAATGTCAAGAGTCAAAAAAAAAGCATACAATTCTTCTGGGATCCTCTTGAAGCAGCATTTTTACTACTCTTATAATAAAACACGTTTAGGCGAAGACTCAATAACAATAACTACAGTTGTCCACCCTAGGTCACCTTTAATTTTATTTTTAAATGTCTTAACCTATGAGTTGCTAATGCATCCTTCACTCAAGATGTCAGATTGATCTTCCTTAAACACAGATCTGACCATGTCACTTCATCTATTAAAGAAAATCCAATGGCTCCATATCACTCCCAGGTTTTTATTATTTTTGTTCAGTCACTTCAATCATGTTTGACTCTTTGTGACATAAGGCTAACATACAATTCAAATCTACCTTTTGATTGCTGTTTTAAAATGGGGACTCAAGCTTTTTTTAAATTTAGCAATTAACTATACTTGAGCACAATCCTTTATCTTTATTTCCAAATAATAAGCAAATGCAATACCAAATTAATATTTTCCTGCTTTTTAAAAAAAACTTAGCACTAAGGTTTCTAATATTTTCCCAGCAGTGAATTACCAGTGTTACAAAGTTGGCTACTGGAATTTCACAAAAAATATCTAAGCATCAAAGGCGCAAAATAGTTTTAAAAAACCTTTCACTTGGCCATTGTTTTTCCCTTTAATTTTATATAGCCTATTTTCAACTTGCTTTTTTTTTGCAACATGTTTAAATTTTTTCATGTTCAAATAAGATATTTTATTAAGTATCTAGTAATGTGGTATGTTAGGTGGTCCATGGGAATTTACAATATAGTACAGACAATAGTGGCATAAATGTAATCCAGAATAAAAACAATACAAGACATGAATATATAAGACCAATTAGGAGACAAAGGTAGATGTCATTTAGAGACTGGAGAAAGTACAAAGGTAACCATTTAATTAGAATGTAATTAGGAAATTCTAGATATTGTAGATATTCTAGATATTGCTGGTGAGGAATACTCTATTTTTTTTTGAACAAATATTAAGAATTCCTTCAAATTTTAAAATAAAGGTTAGTCTGTGAAAAATTGTATGTAGTGTTTTTTCAAAGAAAAATTTTCAATTCTCTCCTGATTCCCCCTGGTTTTAACATGATTACAATTAAACATATAAAAAGAAAGTTATATAAAATACAATTCCATTAAAACTTTTTTTATTTTTCCTACATAACTTTTTTTTTTGGTAGGGGCACCAAGACAAAAGATACATGAGCATCCTAGCTAATTGTTCCAATTTTTAATATTTAAATTATCATTAAAGATCCTGTGCCTCTGTCAAGCCCAAGATGATAAGATTAAAATCATTGTTAGAATCTCTGTAACAGAAATCTATATTCTTTTCAGGTTTGTCGTAGAGAACATTGATTTAGGAAGGCTTTGAGGTCAGTGACAGCTAGGTCTTGGTCTTGTAATATAAATACAAACAACTAGACCCTGACAAAGAGCAACAATATTACCTAATAAGAGTGGGATTATAGTATGCCATGCATACATATACATATATACACACATACAGGCACATCTACATGTATATAAAATAAACCTGTCTTACCTACCAATATGTAAAAAGAAAACAAATCCTACAGCCCTTTTTTTTTTTTTTTAAACTAATGAGAAAATTTCTCACAAGCTACTGAGAAAACAGTTTCTCAAGGGCTGAAAGTATCCAACTCAATTCTAAGCAGATTTCTTTAATCATTAAGATTTTACTGTGTTGGCTTTCTGATTAAGCACTGCTACATAAGTATGTGATAGACATTTTCTAATAATGTTGACACTAGCTTTCCCCTCAATTGTTTATGAATTCTTTTAAAGCTATTAAAGTCAGAAAGCGCATCAGACAATACCACCAATACCACTGGCAGTAATTCTAATAAGACTTAATTTAATAATATATAAAAACTCCTTTGGCCTTGACTAATAGGCTTCCTGGTGACAGCACTTAATTACTGTCATTTCTTGGCAGCAGGAAGTAGGCTGCACTAGTCTCTGTATTAGCATATTAAGCAAAGCAAGGAAAATAGGGTTTTTAGTGTTTAGAAGTAGGAGCAAGAAACCTACATTAGGTAGGCAATAATTGTCAAAGTAAAATCCATACTAAATTATAAGAATTAAATGACATAGCACTCGATTGAGGCCTAACATCTATTGACTTATTTAAACAAGATGACATCAAGAAGTAGGAAATCGATAAAAGAAAAAACGATCTCCATTTCCTGACCAATATTAACTGGTAGAAATCAGTGGCTAACAATGAGAAGGGCAGAAGAATATAGGGACTGGTTCTGCCAGCAAATACTTATCCTTTTTGTCAAACAGTGAAACACAGCAGCCATGGACAATATTGATTTAGAATAGGAAGTTGTTTGTACCCACTTGTAGAAAAGAAGATAGAAGATCAAAGAACATCATCCCATAAAGCCCTGAAAGGAAAAGTCCCTTTTTTTAGGTGGCTCAGGGAAAGAGAACAAATCATCCCTTGAGGTTGAAACTGGAAGGTCAACAGATAGAAAAAGGCATCAAGATTTCTATAACCAACTATTTTTCCATCTGTGGGTTGGATCTACTACATGTAGATTATTATTCATCAAAGTTCCTGATGTTCTGCCTAAGGAAGTAGAAATGACACTCAACAAAATAAAATTGGGAAGAACTGCTTGTCTAAGCAGATCATCTTGTGTATTTGGAGTTGAAATTTTGAGGACATGGAGGGATGAATTCTCAAGATATGCTATTTTATCTTAGGAAAATTACAAATACCCTTAATTTCCCTTAATTTCTTCAACAGAGAAAGAAAGAATAGTAACTTAACCATGATCATTCAACATAAGCATTCTATCCAATTGTTTTAATTTTTTTATATTTAAATCATCATTAAGGACTCTGTGCTTCTCTCAAACCCCAAATGGTTAAGATTAAAAGGGTTCTGGTACAATCCCAGAACCAAAAATGGTCTCTTTCCAGGTTTGTCATGGAGTCACGAACAAACCTCTATTAAGCAGGGCACTGTGCTAACTTCATCTCTTCTACATATAATACTTCCTGGCCCATTGATAGTAAACCAACTTCAAAGTTAATTGCCCTCCTAATTTGATATAGGTTCCAGGATATCTAACTTTTTGAACCTTTCTTGTACCTCATATACTATGGTTGCATATTAAATAAATAGCATCTTCACCTCCAGGGTTGTCTCTCTTTCTTAAGAATAAATTATAGACTTCATAGAAGCCAGAAAGTTGTCTTCAACCACAACATCCTATGACATACTTTACCAGTGTCTGTATGTTTCTTCTCAGTGTTACAAGTGAACATTTAGGAAGGAGGTGGGGTACAGATACCAAAACATAAAAAACAATACTCCTTCACAGTCAAAAAATGCAACATAGCTGTCTTAGAATCTGATTCATCTTCTGATTCTAGAGTTTGATGAATATTATCTTCCAGTGTACTATTTTTCTCTACTACTCAATTTTTATGCAAATTAGAAGTACTATTCTTGCATAAGATAATAGCAACATAAATTCTAAATGGACACATGAGCAAAATATAGACTCACATTGTAAACAAATTTTAGCAGCAAGGAAATTGCTTTCAAATCTAAGGAGAGAGAAAGAGTTCATAACCAAACAGGGGTCAGAGACGATCACAGAAGATAAAATGGGCAAGTTTAATTAGAAAAAAATTAATAAGTGTTTACACAAAGATTAGAAAAGAGACAGTTACCTGGGGGGAAAATCTGAGAAGCAAATTTCTTTTATCAAGGTTTGATATCCAAGATGCATAAAGTATATATTTCAATTTATAAGAATAAGAGCTATTCCTTAATCAATAAACTGCCAAAGGATATTAAAAGGCAGTTCTCAAAAAAAAAATCCAAGATAAACACAGCCATATGAAAAAAAATGCTCATTAAAGTACTTCATACTCATAAGATTGCAAAATTGACAAAAATGGAAAATAACAAATGTTAGAAGGGTTATGTTGTTTTGTCGAGTCATTATTTGGTCACGTCTAACTCTTCTCAATCTCATTTGGATTTTCTTGGCAAAGATACTATAGTAGTTAGCCAGGATCCTTCTTCGGCTCATTTTATAGACAAGGAAATGAAGGCAAAGAGGGTTAAGTGACTTGCTTAAGTCACACAGCTAGTGAAGCCAGATTTGAATTCAAGAAGTTTTCTCCTGACTCCAGGCCTGGTGCTCTATTCACTATATCATCTCAGGGTTTTCCCTTAACCCTTAATTTTTTTTTTTTTTTTAATGCACATTGGTGGTGCTGTGAATTAGTTGAGGCATTTTGGAAATTGGATATTTGGAACAATTTGAAATAATGTTCCCAAAGTTACTTAAATGTTGTTTATTATCTTTGGAAGCACTGGTTTTTTTGACCCAGTAAAACTGTTATTGGGTCTATATTCCAAAGAGATTAAATAATGAGGAAAAGAATCCATATGCACTATATATAATAATCAGCCATGATGAAGCTTAATTGTCTACCTCTGGATAGAGTGGCTAAACTCTAATGTATTCAGGTTACAAATTGAGATTTATTTTTTGGACATGGTCAATGAAATAATTTGTTTTATATATTTCTTACAAGTTTTCCCTCCTCTTTCCCCCCTTTTCTATTTTTCTAAATGAGAGGAAGACAGAAAACAAAATAGATTTAAATTTTAAAAATGAAATAAAATATCAAGTGCAGAATACACCAGTGATACTAAAAATAAATATAAGAAAGAGAAATTCACAGATAAACAGGACAATACCAGAATAGCCATGCTAAATTTGAAATATGTATAGTTTTTTCAAGGCAGTTGGGGTTAAATGACTTGCACTAGGAAGTGTTAAATGTCTGAGGCTGGATTTGAATTCAAGTCTTCCTGACTCCAGAGTTAGTGCTCTATCCACTGCACCACTTAGCTGCTCCACTGAAATATATATATGTATATATATATATATATTATTATTATTATTATTATTTTTGCTGAGGCAATTGAGGTTAAGTGACTTGCCCAGGGTCATATAGCTAGGGAATGTGAAATATATATACATATATATTTTTTTAAAAAACAAATGTACAAAGTAAAGATCCATGGTTTCACATTAAAGTTTCTTTTTCCATTTTTTTTTTTTTTTGCATGGGAAAGATCAAAATTTGCTGATGTTTTGCAAGTTCAAAATAAAAAGGAAAAAATTCAAATGCAATCTGAATGGTAAATAATTATCTAATCAAAGAGTAAGCAAACATTTCTTTTGAACAAGGACTTCAATATAACTCATGATTAAATATTTAAAATTGACATTGCAAGACAAATATTAAGCAATGCAAACTTAGTTGAAGTATAGTTTTAAAAAATACTGAATAGTCACATAAACTATGTGAAACAACTTTCTCTAACAAAACTTTAGTTATAGTAAGCAAAACTAAATTTGTATGTGATGACCTTTTAGAAACTTTAATGCTCACATTTAGCAAACTGGTAAAGAGGGAAAAAAGGGTAACAGTCAATGTTTGGAGAGGTTGTGGAAAGACAGGTACACCAAAGCATTATTGCTAGAGCTGTGAATTGTTAAAAACCATTTCGAAAAGTAATTTTGAATTACAGGAATTTCTGTGGCACTTTTTTCTCCATCTGAGGCCTTTAATTCACTACCAACATTTTGATTCAAATTTCCCCTCCAGTTTCTCATAAGGCAATAGAAAGAATTAGACTAGATCAATTATCTCTATCCAGAAGAATTCAGTGTCAAGCCATTTTGAAGATGCTAAGAGATTGATTCTCAAGATATCCTACAATTTGTTTAGTTCATGTGATGAAGCAATTTCAAATACCTATAAATTCATTCACCTTGATTTCTGAAACAGAGAAAGTAAAATAGGTATTTAGCTACAACCCACCCCTAGTATAATAAGTATACATACATTTCTCCCATAGGGCTTTGTGGTGGTTCTTGATATCTCTCTATTTATGAGACTTCATCACTGCTACATTCTACTAAATGCTATATGTGATCTTGGCCTATTGTTAATAAAGCAATTTTGAGGCTAATTGCCTCCATATATGGTGCCAAGTTGTCCAACCTTGTGTACATCATTGTGGATGGAATAGATAGTAACATCCCCTCACAAAATGCCTCTTTGTGTCTTAGGAAGCAAAAAATGTTCAGAGAAAGCAGAGGTAGCTAAGCCCAATCACAATACTTAAACTATTGGCAGAAACTATTCTGTCAGAATTTAGTTTGAATGTGGAGACAAGAGGATGAGGATGAAGATAGTAAAAGGAAAGGTACCAAGGATTGAAATTCCTCTCACAAAATACAACTTCTGGTCTTCAACAGCTTCTTGTGGCTACTAACAATGGTTTTCTTATGTGGTAATGATATCTCCCTACAAAACTCTTACCTGATTTTTATACCAGTTTCAAGCCATGTTCATCAACTTGACTTAAATACATTATCTAGAGCCAGTTTTCTTCATTTTTCAGGGTCCAGACATAATATGGTATTTTCTATTTTTCTGTATCATGGGGAATATTAGATTCTATGCAAAAACACCCAAGCTTCATTTAAGGCCATGCATAATAGGAATAATAAAATGTCTTTTAATACAAAACCAGAAGTTGGTATGGCCTAAAAGATAAAGGGACCAGTATCTTAGAGCAATGAAAACTTGGACTTTAGTTCTTTTCTGGTACTAGAGTAGCACAATCTTGGGGCAGATCATTTAGCTTCTTGGTATAAATAGCTACAAATAAGGTGCTGATCTATATCCCTGGTAGCAATTTCTATCTGGAACTTCTCAAAATAGATGAAATATCAGATGCAAATTAACAAAAATTTTTATTAACAAAAACTCCATCATCTCTTCCCCTATTATATAGAAAGGCATGAATCCAAGTATTTAATGCAGTCCCCAAATCCCTAAGTCCAATGTGACAAATCATCAAAATAGGTTAACTTAAAAAAAAGAGTCCTTTAAATAAGTTAAAAAGTTATATTTATTGTGTTTAGGTAACATGATTGCATAAACATCTAATATAAGGAGTATATCAGATGCATGTACTAAATGAGGACATTCTGTTTATTTTGACCCATATTATGTACTCAAATTTAGACAAACTGAGAAAAACACAACATAAACAGGAGAGTCACTGACTTTAAAAAGTGGAAATTCTAGTACCATTCCCAATCCCAACAGGTTAATGCTGCTGCTCCAACATCTGAAGAGACTAGAGAGAACATGCCACAGAGGCTTATACTTTGCTTGAATTTCTGGAGATCATGCTTCTTCCCCTTGGTGGCCTTGCCCTTTTCTGCTAGGCTACTCTCAAAAAAAATTCTCCTAAAACAATATCTGGGAGAAATTATACCTCTCATTTATGTGGGACCATGCTTCTTCATCTTGATAATTTTCTGCCCTCCACTGAATACATACTATTATTACCCCTTCCACTTTTGCAGCTCACTAAGTGCATCTTCTTGGTACAATTAAAGTGACAAACATAAAAACTGGCAACAAATGAAAACATAGGTATAAAAATACATATAATACAGTGACAAGCCAATTTGGCTATTATATAATCCATTAAGGAGAAAAAACATGAAATTGCACAGATTGAAAAACAAACTTTTATAAAAAAAAACCCACAAGAATTTAAATTGTCAGACTGTTTTAAAACCACATAATTTAAACTAAAAAGTTTTCAGCTTTGCTTTGGGAAATACTATTTTTTTTCCCCATATGAATAAGCACTTAAGATTCACTTCAGAAACTGAAGCTCTCACAATTGCACCTAATTAGCTCAAGAACTGCATTTTATTGGACATATTTAAGTAAACTCATATAAAAAAAAACCAATTTACTAAACTAAAAAAAAGTCAACTTCATTTTGGTTTACTCTACCCTTCCAGCCTAATTTTTAAAATAATGTCTATAAAAATTATTCAAATATGGCACAAAGTGGTCCCAATGAATACAGACTCAACCTTTCCTTATTACCTTACTAAGAATAGATTTTTACAACATTCCTGTTATCCTTTCTCTCAATCAAAGGAAATATAAAATGCAACATTTGGCAACCTTAGACAAACTGTGCTTCTTTTTGCTCTTAAAAAATAAAGAAAACAATTCATTAAAGTAAAAAATAAGTTGACTTCATTTTAGTTCATAATACCCTTCCAGCAAAACTTTTAAAATGATTATAAAAATAATTCAAATATGGCACAAAAATGGTCCCAATGAAGACACTCAAACTTTGCTTTTTATCCAACTATGCATAGACTTCCTACAACATTCCTATTATCCTATTTCTCAAGAAAACAATCTGTCCTTCCCTTTTCATTCCCCCTTGTCCACCAAGATTTGGCAGTTCTATACAAATTGTGCTTCTCTTTGCTCTAAGTCTTGAATCCGTTTTGGTCTTAGTCTCTGGCATACTGGTTTCACATCAGATGGGCGAAGTTCTTCAGGGCTAGCTTTGGGTTGATTTACCTGCCGTCCAGGTGAATCTGAGTTCACAATAAAATTCACAGTATTTTCCTGATTGACACTAACAGGTGTTGCTGTATAAGTTTCTGGAAAATTTTGCTCATTTCCCTTTATCTTATTGTTGGAATGTGGCATATAAAATGTCCCTGGTGGGGGCTGCAAAGTTCTCCGTGCCCTGAAAACAGGAAGAGGATGAGAATTTGAAGAGCATCCTTCTGCTATTATTCTAGGCACCGTGACTGGTACCATGTCTGGCTGGCTGAGCTGCATAGCACTGGATTGAGGATTATCAGAGATGAGAGATAAAACACAAGTTGCATTACTCTCTGGTTCTTTGTTTTCCTGGAGTGTATTAGGCATGATAACTGCAGTCCTTGTATTCATATCATCATATTGTCTAACTTGTTTGTCCCAAGTTTGGGGGTCATAACAACAAAGTCTAGAGGATGAGTTAGGAAAAGATTTCGTTTCAGACATTTCTTCAGTGGTTGAACTCTTACCAAATTTGTCTGAATTTAAAGTTCTTATATTTTTGGAACTGTTCTCATTTAAAAAATTTGGAAGAAGGAACTGATCTCCAGGCAGACTCACAGGTCTAATTGATGTCTTTATCCTTGGCATTCTCAAAGTTATTTGATTACATTTTACATTTGATAGATTGTCAGCTTCAAAATGATCTTTGTTCTTCAAGGGGTGGGTTTCAGTCCCATCAAAAACTGAATTCATGGCATTTTCTGAAAGAAGTAATAACTGGACATTAATTTTCCATTTTTATACACTCTAAATATGAACATATCAAATTACAGGAACATTCAACTATACTTAAAGAAAGAAGTTAGATTCACAAATATCACATAAGCTTATTCTTGAAGAGAAGATACATAGAAAGAATGACGCTATTACTTCCCTTTACCTGACAAAATTTGTCTTTTCTGGAAAATTGAACATTTGTAAGGTTTCATTTTCTTGGGGAAAAAATATTGTAGGCTTTCTTACTACCATTCTCTTTCAATAAATAAAAATTGATGCAAAATATATTTTAGTGACACATGATAAAGTCCTTACACCAGACTGTGATTTATTTAATCCACTTAACCCACCACAGTTGTACTGAATTCTAACATAATTTAACACTTTCTCCTTCTTTTTGCTTAAAACAGAAATGGTTAGATGGAGTAACAATTTTCTGATAATAATGTAACCATGTATTATATAATAGTAAGTTTCTAACCTGAAGGGAAGATTTCCAACTGCAACTATGTATTAATTAGAGAAAGCAAGCAGGGACAGCAACAGTAAAATGTTCAAGTATCGAAGTACCTAGCAACTATGTGGAGCTTTTTCAGAAGTGATAAAAGGAGAGAATTGTGAAGATTTTGGTGCACTCCATCACTTGTTAATCAATCAGTCTTATTCTTTTAGTACATGGCTGTTTAAACCTCTAAGAGAGAATTTCTACAAGTAGGAGTCACAGTTTCTAGGAGAAAGGGAAGAGGAGATAGAAAAGGAAAGTCAGAAGGTAGAAAAGTATCAAAATCTCTACAACTGGTACTGGAATGCAAGAGATAAAGGGCAACAGAGATAGTGGCAACAATGGTACATTAAAAACAATGAATATTCCCCCCTTCATTCTTAACAAAAATGGAATTTAAGCCATTGAGCTTAAGAAGATTCCAGGCTGTCCTCCTCCTCTGCCTCTCTCCTACCTACTATTGTGACTACTGCTACTACTATCACCTACCACACCACCACCACCAACTACTACCCAGTACCCAAACCAACTACCACTACTACTACTACTAACAACTTCTACAATTACTACTACCATTTCTACTCCTACAACTGACTACTACCACTACTATTATTATTACTACCACTACAACTATTACAGCTACTATATTACCACCACCATTCATTATGATTATCACCACTCCCTACTCCCCACTACTCCTACTGCTTCTTCCACTACCACAGTACTACTATTACAGATATTGTTATTGCATTGCTACAACAACCATTACTATTGCTCTTGCTGCTACTACTGCTAATACTTTTGATAAGATAACTCTTGGGAGCTGCTTTGCTGGACATACATTTCTGAATAAGAGGCAAACTCTAAAAATTGGGTTAGTGATCACTTAACTGTTCATCATCTTCCTTTTCACCCCACTTCTTCATTCCAGTTCTGTCTTACATCTGTTCCTTTACTTCACATCTCAACCACAAATAGTAATTATCAACTTGTTTCATTAAATCCTCTGGCTTTCCCCTGTCTGACCACAATCTATTACTATTCTACCTTTCCTTATGCTCATCAGATACCTATTGGACAATTTAAGTTTGATGTCCTGGCAACATCTACTCAATTCATTAACTTTTGCACTAAACCCTTTCTTCCAAAACTTTTCTTTTCTATCGAGGCTCCACCATCCCTCCAGTGTCTCAAGTCTGTAATCTCAGCATTATCTGGGCTCCTTTCCCTCCCAAATAAAGTGAGTTGCCAAATCTAGGGTCCCTGCTTCCAAATGTCATTTGAATCTGACCCTTTCTCTCTACTTGCAGCTAACACCTTAGTTTTATGTCCTTAACATCTTTCACCTGGACTACTACAATGGCCTTCTCCTTAGTCTTCCCCCTTTTCTCCACTCAAATCTATGTCCTGAACTGTTCCCAAAGTGATTTTCCTTAATAAATGACAGATCTGACCATGTAATCCCTCTCCCAATCAATAGCAACCCAACCTAATTTGCCTGGAGGATCAAATACAGACTTCCAGTGTTTAGCTTTGAAACCCCTTTACAACCTGACCCCAACTTGGACATTACATTCTCTATCACACGTGTGTATTAGGCAGTTACTTGACCTAAGTTCTTCACTTCTGTCTGTCACAGTTTCAACTGTAAATGGGAATAATAATAGTACTGACCTGCCAGGGTCATCATGAGGATCAAATGAAATAAAAATTGTGAAGCAAGTGGCAGAGCACCTGGCAAATACGAGGTGCTACATAAATGCTCACTCTTCTTATTCTTGTTACCACTCTGCCTCAGCCAAATCAGCCCATTTCTCATGTGACACACCTATCTCTGGACCTTCCCAATGGTTGTCTCTCACAACTAGAAGGCCTTTCAAGCTCCTTGTGGATTCCACCTTGGAGACATTCTCTTCTTTTAAAATCAAGCTCAAGTGCCATCTTCCTGACTTCAAACATTAGTCCTTCTGCTTTGAGTCCTCAAACCTCCTGGGATTTAAATACTTTGTCTGTACCTCTAATGTTGCATTCACACTCTATCTCTCTGTAAAGTTACTTCCTCTATCTACCCCAGTGAGAATGTAAACTACATAAGTAAAAATCGGTTTATCCTTTATATAATTATTCCTTTTACATTGTGACTCTCCCCATTGTGGGTTATCATAGGTTGGCATAAGAAATTAAATTTATATTATTGGGGAGTTTTAAGGAAGCCACAGACAATACAGAGCTTTTGACCAAATACTTAACCCAAATTTTACAGTAAGGTTTTTTAAATATCTCATTTAAAAAATCAGACTTTTCTGGTAAGAGGGAGGGCCAAAATTTTTATGCAGATTTTTCAGATCACAGATTCACTGTATCCCTAAGTCCTCAATCATATAGGAAGGACACTTGTATCTCAATGCCTGGCATGTAACAAGTACTTAAAAAGTGTTTGTTGAAATAAATATAACAGTAACAATATAGTTATCATTTGTATAGTGCCCTCAGGTTTGCAAAGGATTTTACAAGTATTTCATTTGAGCCTTACAATGACTTTGAAAGGCCAAATGCTCAACTCATCCCCATTTACCAAAAGAGGCAACAGAAGCACAGAGAAGTGAAATTACTTGCCCAGAGGACACACAGCAGACACACAGATGCTTGTGTCTCAATCAGGATTTGAACTCAGGATTTCCGGATTTCAAGTCCAGCGCTTTATGTGGAGCTGAGAGGAGAGCTGCTCTAGCCTGTTCTGGTCATGCCCTGGCTGGAGCCTGTTGGGGTTCTGGGAGCCCCAGATAAGGAAGGACTCAGATAGACTCAAACTCAAATGCTCCTGAATAGAAAAATCAGGATGGCAAAGTGTCTGGAGCCTGTTACAACGAGGATAATGTTGAGCAGGGAGATCCATCACTCACTCTCCAAAACCTCCCCTATTCCTGCAGTCACACTTCTCCCACACAGTCAGCCTCTTCTTTCATTACATTACAATTAACTTCTTTTGGTTCCAGACATCATCCTCCCTTCCCTGGATGACTCTAGCAGCCTAGTTGGTCAAAGTCAGGAGAAAGATGATTTTCCACAAAGTGGGCTGACCATGCCTGCCCCACCCCTACTCAAAAATCAAATACACAAACAAAAAACACAAGTGACTCCCTATTACGTCTTCTAGGAACAAATCTAGAATCACTTTTCTGGTAGTAAGAGCTCTTTATGACATGCCCCCTTTCTACCTTTCCACTCTTCTTATACATTCCTCCCCACCCCAAATACTATCGTCCAGCCACAGTATTTTGCAAATAGCTACTCACCTATTGCACATGCATCAGCTCCTTCTAGTGCATTTTTATTGCCATGTAGCCCTTCAAATGATACAGCTGTTTTTGAAATTATACTCTCATTATGGGAAAGTGGAATGCCCTGCTGATGATACAAGAGGATTAAAAAAAATAGATTAAAAATGTAAATGCACACTACAGATGAAATGGGTCAATCCATAAGGCTCAGGCATAATTCAATATTTGATACCACTCACTTCCTTTGAAGCCAAACATGACTCTAGCTTTTGGAGCTTGCAGGTGGCACTTTCACTGGTAGGAGAAACTGAGAGTGGTAGCAAGGATACGTCAAAAATCTTCTCATAATTGGCTATAAGAATCTCCACGAATCGAGCCTGATGAGTGCAGTCCACCAGAGAGGAGAGGGAAACCTTAGCATCTGTCTGCTGAGGCCTGATCAGAGTTGGTCCGAATATTATCCCCAAATTACTGGCTGGCATCTTATTTTCTTCAGACTTTTGGACCACCCTGAAGAAGAAAACAGGGAAGGAGAACTGTCATGTCTGCTAGACATAAGAAACTGGAAAGATTTACAACAATGAAGCTAAATTTAGATAAACTTTTCCACCACCTCCCCAGGTACCAACTATATACCAGTAAGAATTATGGTGAAGAAGGGGAAGCAATTATGTTTTTTTCCAAGTGATTATATAAAAAAGGTGACCCTAAATCTCTAATTACTTCTATTGCTTCAGGCTGCTACTCTATAGGAACTGAAGCCAAAACAAAACAGCCACTAACCTACTTCCACAGAATATATAATAAAATAGTTACTGTTCACAAGGAAGGAAATATTCTTTAAAGTAAAGCTCTTACCTATTAAGATGACCTATAAGGTACTTAATAGTATTATAGTTTGGTCCTGGAAGTTTTTTAAGAAGAGCTTTGATTTTCTTTAAGACTTTATTTAGTTCAACATCCACAGCTTCAGAGCTTGCCTGTTTTGACTCTTCATTTATATTTTGGCTTTCTTTGGCAAGATCAATAAGCTCATCATAAAGGCAAAATAAAAATAATGGTTCTGGTAACTAAAAGAAATAAAAACATATTAAGAATGTCAGTCTGCACATTACGCTATCTTTTTTTCCTTCTTGTTCATCATCATGCCTTGTTTACTTAGTCTAGCATTTAAAAAACTTAATAGTATTATATTTTTCCAAATATTTTCAATATTCACTTTTGCAAATTTTTCTCCCTTTCTTCTCCCCTACCTCAAGACAACAAGCAATCCTTTATAGATTAAACATGTGCAATTCTTCTGAACATATTTCCATTATCTGTCATAGCATTTTTCTTTAATGAGATTAAAACCTTAGAACACTAGACCAGTTTCTGCTTTAACTTTAACTCATTCAACAAGTGTGATGGATAAAGTATTGGGTCAGATGCTGTGGGAATTAAAAAAAAAAAGTTGATCTCTCAGGGCTTCTTCTCTACTTCAGGGATGCAAGGAGGGACAAGGGAATAACTAATCTGGCAAAGGATTGTAATAAATGGGAGAATGTACTAAGTGCCTTCTGAAGAGTTAGGCTGGCAGTGAGAGACTGGAGGAATCTCAGGGGCACCCAAGTGGTGACTTGAAGGAAAGGTAAAATCTGAATAAATACACTGAAGCCTCATCTCCTCATTTTGGCTTAAGAATTTATCTCACTGAGATGTAGGAGAAATGGAAAAGAAAGCCTACAGAACCTTATTGTGTATAAATTGAAGAATAATAAAGAACAGATTTTCCAATGGAAATGCTAATGGAATACACTGGGAAGCAGGGGATCAGGGAACACAAGCTGGTTTTGCAACTCACACATCTTATTAGCTAACTGAAAAACAAAATTCAAATTCCACAGGAGCCAATTAAGAGAAAAAGCTTCCTCCAAATAGCATTATTTATCTTGTACATAAAAATTTTCTTCTACCTATTGATTCACAGGCATTTTGAGCACTATGGATTCTCTGGCTAAGTAATAAAAATTACATTGGAAAATTAAAACAATATTAAGAAAAATAATAAAAATTACAGTGAAATGTTGGTTCTCTGAAGCTCCAAATATTGTAGATAATGCAAATCATCATCTTCTTTCAAATACTCAGTATAGCTTCCCTCACTGAATTGCTTGCCTTTTCTGAGGAATTACCCTAAATGTTCAAGATCAAAGGATCTGGGAAGGAAAATGAGGGAATAAGCATTTATAGAGGACCTATTATGTGTCAGGCATTTTACTCACTTCTTTTGACAAAGATGATTTCATTTGGTCCTCATAACTCTGAACAGTAAATGCTATCAATATTATTCCCATCTTGAGAAACTGAGATAGGAAGAGATTAAGTAGTTTGCCCAGAGTCACACAATTAAGTGTCTGAGGCTGGATTCAAATTAGATCTTCCAGACAGCAGCATCAGATATTCTAACCTCTGTACCACCAACCATATCTAATCTAAGAATTATTTAGTTCAAGCCCCTTAGTTTGCTAAGAAGGAAACTGAAGCCTATAAAGGTAAAATGATTTGGCCTATTATCCCAGCCAGAGAAAGAAGTGGAGGCAGAATTTGATTCTAGATTCTCTGATTATAATGATAGTTCAATGACAATCTTAATTCCAGATTCTTTGATTCAAGTTTCCTAGGAATCATTTATTTTTAATTGCTGGCAGTTCTTGTAATTCACTGTTTTTGACGAGCTGGGTTGGTGACTGTCAGGTGCTCAATGTTATTCTGTATACTGTAGACAATATATTGTACCAGCAAAATGTGATTCCAGTGCTAAAGAGTTATTGTAAGGAGCATTAAAAGAATAGTTTCCCTGATTGATAGATAACAAGGACAACCAGATTCTTGCTTCAATTTAAAGGCAAATGTCAAGTACAGAGTCTTTACCTTACGAAGATATAACTTAAGAACATTGCTGATATCATGTTCACAGAGTTCTGATAATTCTACTAAATCTTTTCCATTTTCAAAGGATTGGCAGAGTTTTTCCACTCTTAATTTAACGCCATTCATACGGTAGATGCCCTTAAAAGAAAGGGAAAGAATAAGCAAAAAAAAAAAAAAAAAATTCCTTTGGTACAAGAACTTCAATGTGATGATTTCATCAGGAAATAAATATTTCAAAATGACACTTTAGAAAAGAGAAACTATTTATTAGAAAATGGAATAGTGGTAACATTTGAAAATAGTTTTTTCTTAAAAAAATCTTTTCAATGCTTATTAAACACCAAAATCTGTTATGGTTTAAAATTTAAAATAAACAAAGTTAAAATATATACCTTCACATGCAAGGCTCGTTTTTCAATTTCTGATGTACATTTTTTAATGATGAAGGGGATGCCATCAGGGGCATTTTTAGCAGCCAGAGCAAATTCTCCGCCAAATAGATGCAATTTGCCATGAAGTCTCTGGTGTCCACACTGGATTGTTAATGTTTCCAAACATGTTTTATGGCATACAAGGGAGCACTACAAGAAAGGAGATTTCAAAGAATGATGTATTAAGAGTCCTATAAAATATGAACAAATGAAGAAATAAAAACTAAACAGTCTACAAACATTGAAGTACCTATGAGGTTTTTGTTCAATAACCAAAGATATAGTACAAATATTTAATCATATAAATTTGCCACTCTTACTGTAGGGATCAGAATTGTGCTAAGGGATAAGGAAAGCTCCTCTACTGAAGCAGGTCAGTCCCTTCTCAAAAAGAGTTTACTCCAAGTATTTACTGAAAGCTTAGGCAAAGTACTCAGGGTCACTGACTAAAAGTTGGGGGTGAGGATGGAGGTGAAGGTATGGGAGTGTCCCCAAGGTAATTTAAAGCCATTTGGGCAGAATTCATCTATTAAAATGAATACTCCTTGCTCACCTGCTCCCCACTGATATTTTCAGATTTTTCCCTTGCTACTATCACTAAAGTAAAGTTTTTAAATTCATTGCATTAATATGGTTTAGCTATCCTTTTCGAATATCAATGACTATTCTGTCCTTCTCAGGGAGTCCAATGCTTGATTCTTCTGTTCCCCAACTCCTGTCCTTATGCTGGGGCACTTCAATAAAAACTCTCTCAAACTTCCTAATCTTTCAATGCATAAATTTCTTGAATTGCTACTGATTTACTCCATTTTGCTACACCTAAGAATAGTTACATACCAGAAGGGGTCCTAATTCCTTATCCCAAAACTCAAGACTTTCCTCAGTGTGACCAAAGCTTCCTATCATTCCATTTCTCCCTGTGCCTCACCACTCCTAAGCTTATTCTTCATATTCATGAAGAGCTCCAAATCCCTTTACTCTCAAGTATTTTCTTATGCAATTAATTACTCATGACAATCAATTCCATACCATAATACCATCTATTTTTAATCTCTCACCTCCTCGATCCTATGGCTGCTCCTCCAATGCCAAACAGCAGTCCTAGATTGCTTCTGGCCACCTATCTCCACTAATACTCCCAATACATTGACAAACTGGAGGAAGACATATTATCCAACTTCAACTTGGACCTTACTTCAGGGAAGGCAAATTGTTTAAACCTGTTTAAGTGGTTTCATATCTCAAACTGTTCCAAACATTCTCCTCTCTCTTCAAATCTCCTATAAACCACCTTGTTGTCCCAGTTTAAAGACCTTGCCTCATGCTAATTTACTAAGAAAACTAAGGTTACAGTTTATTAACTCCCCTTTTTCTTCATCTCAGAGCTCTTTTACACTCTTCCCCCAGTCTCTGAGGAAGCAGTGCTTCTTCTTGCCAGGGTTAACCACTCTACATGTGCCTTTGATCCTGCTGATTCTATAATCTCTAGAAGACTTCTCCGTTAATCATTCCTTACTTCATCCTATATTCTCTAGCAGACTGCCCTGTCAATCATTCCTCACTTCTCACTACCCACAACCTCTCTATTCACTATTTCTATTCCTTTCCTACAGCCTTTGAACAACAACTTTCCCTCCCTCTTGTCCCCCTGTCACTTTCCAGCCTTAAAAAACCCACATAAACTTGGCCCTGCTATCCCTTCAAAGTGGAGTGGCCTTTTCTCAGTTCTAAGCTGCCCTGACCTCTGTGCTCTACTTGACACTATGACTCATTAGTGAGCTCCTTCTCATTCTTAGATATTCTCTCCTCTCTGAGACATTCACTCCCTCCTGGTTCTCCCACCAGCTAACTGACCATTCCTTCTCAATCTCCTTTGCTAGATCATTGTTTATATTATATCCCATAATTTTGAGTGCTCCCAAGGTTCCATCTGGATCCTCTTCTCTTCCTCCTATACTTTCTTGGTAATCTTGTCATCCCCCATGGATATAAGTATCTATGCAGATGACTTTCAAATCTCTGTATCCAGCCTAGTCTCTCCTGAATTTCACTCTTACACCACCAAAAGTTGGTTGGATATTTTAAACTGCTTGTGTGGGAGACACAATCTCAAACTGGATGGCCTGCAAAAATTTTATACATGTCTAAAACAGAACTTTTTCTTTTCCCAATCCTTACCACTTTCCCAACCACCCTACTGATTATGTTCCTAGTCCCTCCAGTCCACAACTTAGGTGTTCACCTCCTATCCCCACATCTAGTCATCTTTCACTCCTCATCGTTGCTACCTTCATAACATCTTTTCTATAAGCAATCTTTTCTATGCTAACACTTTCTCCACCTTGGTGCAGGTCCTCATTACCTAATGTTGGACTATTGCTTTCCAATGATGACCCTCATTCGAAGCCATCCTCCACTCAGCTACCAAAGTGATCTTCAAACCCATTTCTAACCATGATATCTCCCTGTTACTCCAAGAATCATATAGAAAATTCTCCATCCTTTTAAAGGACTTAATAACCTGTTCCCCACTTATCTTTCCTGTCATCTTACACTGTACTTCCTTCTCCAGTTCTGCTATCCCATGACACTGGACTCTTTCATGTTTCTCGCATATGACCCTCCATCAACCAACTCTCTCCCTCCTTATCTCTGCTTCCTAATTCTCTGGCTTCCTTTAAATCTCAGCAAAAGATGCACCTTCTGCCAAGTTTTTCTCAGTTCTCTTCAATCTCAGTGTCTCCCCTCTGAGACAACACTGTCTTGTCCTGTGTAAATCTTTCTTGTGTTGTTGCATGTTGAAGCACCACTCCCTTGCCCCCATTAGACTGTGAATTCCTTGAGCACAAAGACTGTTCTTTGCCTTTCTTTGTATTACTAATGTTTATCACAGTGACTGGCATGGAGTAGGAACTTAATGAATGCTTGTTGACTGACTAAATGGGAAGTCTAATGGGAAGAATGTTGGAAACCTGGCTCTTCTTTCTTTTACTGAAGTCCCTTGAATTCTGTGGCAAGTAGATAGAGTGGCAGGCCTGAAGTCAAGGAGTATTGCCTTTCTGAGTTAAATCTTGGCATAGACATTTACTAGCTATGGGACCCCTGGACAAATCCCTTAATCTTGTATGCCTTAGTTTTCTCCTCTGTTAAATGCGCTCAAGAATGCAATGAAAAACTATTTCAGTATTTTTGTCAAGAAAAATCCCAAATTGGGTCACAAACAGTCAGACAAGACAGTAGGATGACTGAACAACAACAAAAACAAATAAAAATAAATTACCAGTTTGGAATGATTTGGGAAACAATGCATCACTTTCCTACCTGTCATCTAGGGGTAGGGTAGGGGGAAGGAGGGGAAAAATTTTGAACAAAAAAAATTTTTTTTTGCAAAGGTCAATGTAGAAAAAATCACGCATATGTTCTGTAAATAAAAAGCTTTAATAAAAAAAATTGAAAAAAAAAAAAAACCAATGCATCACTTTCAAATTTCTAAAATCTTCCTAAAAGAGTTTTTCCACAACATAAAGAATAACAACATGCTCTCTGAGAGATCATGTATGGGGTAATAGAGATGCACAGCAAGCGCCAAGGGGTGCAATAACTGTTTCAAAGAATTATGTGAAAAGGACCTCGTCAAGAACAGCTATTACTAGGAAAGAAGGTAAGTTAGGAAGAACAGAGAGAAGAGACAGAAAAGCTCTTGTTCTGTGTTTATCAAGAAATCAGGGAGGAGGAATATGTATGAGAACAGAGATAATAATCACATGGAATAATGAGGAGGAAAGGATTATAATCCAAACTAGTGAAGAAAGAACCCACAATGATGAAATCATGGACCAAACCCATTGAATTACTGAAATGCTTTTGTGTTGCTCTGTAATTATTCAGATATCCAGCCCTTTAATTATTAATGGAGTGATGAATATGAAAAATAATGAGCAATTACTATAGTACATCTTTTAAAAAGATTAAAAAAAAACAAAAGTTGTATTATTTTTTCATATTTCTTACCTCCATACACTCTGCCCCATGGAATATAACTAAGTTGTCACATTCCTTACATTTGGATGGAGTCCTCAGTTTCCGAAACTTATGGCTAAGAGCTGCTTTTGACTTAATTACATTTCGAAATGGTCCAAGGGAACTAATTTCAGCTAAATGTTCACTTAAGGCTTGAAAGAAAAATTAAATGGTTGTTTAGTATTTCTTATTTGACTTTATGCTCATTGCTCAAAATTAATCTTTTAAAAATGATGGTAATATTACAACATACAATTAATTTAGACTAACAATAGAAGACATTAAAACAAGCAACAAAATTAGATTCTTTATGAGTTCATTTGCAAAAGTACTTCTAATTTTATCATGTGAGACCAGTTTTCTATACTTCAAAAAAATTCATTAAACTACAATTATGGTGATCTTTAAAGCAGAAAACAAATGCTAGATCTTAAAGAACTTTTTAATGATCTTAATCTCTTGGCAATTTTCAGTACTTTTGACAAAATAGCATTATTATATGTATGTTTAAAATATCATCTGATGGATTTGCTAAAAAAAAAATTTATCCACACTAACCTAAGAATTTTAAAATAAGATCAACTAGAAGACTAAAATTTTTAATCAGGAACTTAGTCTTGCTGATTTAACATAGGCTCTTCGGATCAACACATGCATCAATTTCTTCATTTGCACACCGAGTCCCACTCTCAACATTGGCTTTCCAAGAGGACACAAATTATCACTTCTCAGTTTAATTATTTTTTTCTTCTCTATTTCAGTTTAAGGGATGTGTTTATTCTTATTTTTAGAAAAAGCAAGCAGAGCTCCTTCAAGCAAAGGTCATGGTGTCATCATCTTCATCACCATTAAACCCAGAATCTATTGTAGGCCCAAGCAGGTAGGCTCAATAACTTACTTTTAGGAAAGGAAATTTTTGACAATATGAATGTATGAAACTAAAAATAGAAGCTGTTTTGGAATCAAGAATACCCAGGGTCAAATACTACCTCTGTTAATACTGCATCATCTTGTGTAGGACTCTTTTCCCTCTCTAAGTTTTATTTTCCTTACTACTTAATTAAATGATCTCTAAGGTTCTTTCCATCTCTGGTAACTCCTAATGCTCTAGAAATATCTAAAATAAAAAAAAAAAGAAATATCTAAAACCAAATTAAATTGATGTCAAAGCATATTTGGTTCTGAGGTTGTAATGTGTTAAATCAAATAAACAGATATGAAATAAACTTGGTCATTAAGATGACTGCTTTCCTTCAATTTTCTTTAATTTTCATATCTGTACTAGTTTCTTCACCAGGAATCACACTTAATTGCACAAAGTAATTTTCCACTGCATAGGACTGCTTTTACTCTCAAGTGCTACACACTATTAGTTTGATGAAAATAGAATTTTTGATCTATCATTATATACATCATGTAGTAATTATTTTTGCAAAATATTCTTGGGGTTTATTTGCAAAATAGTCTTGTCAAGACACATTTGATAGTTATCGCATTATTTTAAAATCATCATTGCCTGGTAAAAAGTAGCATATAAGGACAATGAAAAGTCTCCTACCCTTGGGATATGTAAAGCTAGCTCCATCACTTATCAATGTGACCTTGGGCAAGTCACAGCTTCACTGAGTCTTACATTTCCTCACCCCTATAATGTGGATAATGTTCTACCTACCTAAACCACCTAATAGGAATTCTCTGAAGAAAACTTTCTGTAAAGTATAAAATACCTTTGTAAATGTGAACTATTGAAATTATTATTTGGTATAAATAGCCAAAGAAATACCACTTTCCTATTAAGATTTCAAGTCCTATTCATTATTTATACACTATGACTATAATTCATCTGACTAAAATTGGTCAAATAAAATACAATGTCCAGTACCAATCTCAGAAGGAGACGGTGGTTCTCTTTCATTGAGCTCATCAGCAGAAGACATAGTCCCCATTGATGGTGTCCGAGGAAGCCTGCGTTTAAATGCTCCTATAGAAAGACAGAAGTAGTAAAACTACTTGCATATGCAATTATATATGTATATATATATATATTTCATTCGAACAATAAAGATTTCATTTTATAAAGGACAATTTTTTGAGAGAGACAGACAGACAGACAGAGAAAGAGAGAGAGGGAGAGAGAGAGACAGAGAGACAGAGAGAGAGAAACACAGAAAGAGAGAAACAGAGAGACAGAGAGACAGAGACAGAGAGAAATACAATGGCTATAATTCTGGGCTTAGAACTAGAAAGAATTAGATTGAGTTTTACCACTGATCAGTCTAGGGCAAGGTAATTTCTTTGAGTCTAGTATTCCAAAGGAATGATGATGAGATGTAGCTCCTTAGTGTAAGGTGAGAGGTATTATACTACAGGTACAGAAAAGAGGAATATATTGTTCTATAAGCCTGTTTACCATTAACTATACTTCTTTGTTATAAGGAAGTTAGAAAGACCTGAGTTCTAATCTCACCTCACTTACTAACCGTGTGACCCTAAACAAATCTATAAAATGTGAATAACAGTATCTACCAACATCTCGCAACTGATTGTGAGGATCAACTGAAATAAAAAATATAAAGTACTTTGCAAAACTAAAAGTATTATATAAATGATAGTTATTCTAATTAAATAATGAGGGTTTAAAAAACAAATATATTTCAAATACAAAACTGATTTTGAAAAGAAGTTGGGTATGGGATGGAACATGGAAGAAACTTGCAGAATGACAGGGATAAGAATCTAACTAGATAATTAAATATTTATTCATTAGCTTCACAGCAATTTTTCCATCATCTCCTTAGTGAGATTTGGTCTCCTTCCCTGACAAAACTAAAGATTTGACCCCAGGAAGTCAGCTTGACTAAGTCATGAACAATTTGGTTAAGGATGGAGCCAAATTCCTGAGACTAAACTGGAATTTTTCTAGTTTTCCTAAGGTCTACTGATAGCAAAGGTGCAATTAATACTCACCTGAGTTCACCTCTCTAGGTATCCCTAAGATTAGACTAATCTCTAGGAAAGGAAATAGTTATTACTCATATTGTTATCTAATCTTTTTTTATTGCTCAGTTCTCAAGCACATATAAACCTGTACTACAGACACAAAATATTTTCCTACCCATCATTTAAAAGGCTTTAAAAATCAGGATAAACAATCCTCCTTTAATGTAGCACTTTCATTTAAAAAAATATTTTAGATTTATTATTTATTAACATTCTTTTCTTTCTAAATTTGACATTCAAATTCTCTCTTTCCTATCCCTTTCCCCATCTACTGAGAAGGCAAAAATTATATCAATTATACATGTGAAATCATGCAAAAATATTTCTATGTTAGTTACATATATATATATATATACACATATGTATATATATATATATATATATAATTTGAAAAAGCAAGAAAAAGTAAGTAATTGATACTTCAATTTGCACTCAATTCATTAGTTGTCTCTCTTGGAGTTGTCTCATGAGGCCTCTGAAATTGTCTTGGATCACAGTCCTGATCAGAGTAACTTAAGTCTTTTGCAGTTGATAGTTACACCATTCCTGTTACCATGTGCAGTGATGTCCTGGTCTTACTGAATTTTGCATCAGTTCATATATGTCTTCCCATAATTTTTGAATCACCTCTCCTCACTTTTGTCATTTCCCATAGCACAGTAGTACTCTATTCACAATCATATGCCACAACTTGTCTAGCCATTGCCTAAGAGATAAGCATCCCTTAGATTTCTAATTCTTTGCTACCACTAAAAGAACTGTTATATTATTTATACTTTTGTACAAATAGATCTCTTTCCTATATTTTTTTCATTTTTTTAGGGCACAGAAATGCAGTAGTATTTCTGGGTCAAAGATCTATGCAGAGGAAGGAATACACCAGATTTAAGGTGGTCCAGAAACTCTCTTATGGTTTTTAGTCCTTTGAGAAGATCTCTGGCCTCAATTTATTATTTTCTAGCCTAATAGATAAAATTGATTCTTCATATACAGATCCTAGATCTCTCAGAATTTTATTTTTAACAGCATTATGGCTGAGCTCATCCTATTCACAGTTAGTGTATATTTCCTTCTATTTCTTCTCTCTCTTTTTAAATCCTATCTTTCCTCAAAAGTCTATTTGGCTTCTAACTTTTTATTATCCCCTCCCCTCTTCTCTTATTCATAAACCTGACAGATACTATATTCAATGTTTTTTTTAGTCCAATAATTCTTAAATTATCTCTTCATCTATTTTTCAGATCAGTTATTTTTCCAGCTTTATATTTCACATTTTCTTCTATTCTTTCACTCTTTTATTTCTTGATGTCTCATGGAGTCATTAGCTTCCATTTGCTTAATTCTGATTTTTAAGGAATTATTTTCATCACTGAGATTTTGGGCCTCTTTTACCATTAGGACAATTCTGGATTTTTTAAGGTGTTTTCTTCTGTGTATTTTTGTGCCTCTTTTACTAGTTATTCTTTTTCATTATTTTCTTGTGTCATCTCATTCCATCAACACCTCTCCGCCCCTCCCAATTTTTCCCCTAAAAGTCTTATTTCTTTAATTCTTCTATGCATTCTTGGTAGGCTTAGTTAGGTCCAATTAGCACTTTCCCAGGTTTTCTTTGAAGCTGTCTTCACAATGTTATCTTCTTCTGGGTTTATGTCTTGGTCTGCCCTGTCACCTTAGAAGCATTTTATAGCCAAATTCTTTTTTGGTTGTTTGCTCCATTTTTAAAAGGCCATTTTTTGACTCTGAACTTTAGGTTAAAGTTGAGCTCTGCTTACTTGTATGTGGGAAGGTACTAGCTAGAGCTCCAGGCTTTTTCATGCTGATGTTTTCAGAGCTAGTTCTGGAGATCTATACATTTTTGGTGCTTCTAAGAAGGTGTGATCCTGGAAGAAGTATGGTCACTACCTTCTTTGTGTGAACTTTGGTCTATACCCAGGAAGGACCCTGGTCCTATGCAGCCACAAGTGCTAGCATTTCCTTTGGCCCTGAAACTGTAACCAGTTCTCCTACTCCCTTGTAACTAAGCCCTCTCCATCCTAGAACAGAGACTAGAAATATAAGTGGTCAAGAGATTTACCAATTGGCACCAATTGTACCCAATGCCAGCAAAGTGTCCCCTAGAAATTTCTTTCTGACTAGGAGTCTGACCTCTTTATTTTCTCTGAATTAAAAGCTTCTGAAGCTGCTACTACTGCCATTATTGCTGCCACTACTCTGCTGCTCCATAATTTGATTTGAGGCATTATTTTAAAATTGTTTGTAGGGGAATGCTGAGACAATTCAGTTGGATTGTCTCTCACCCACTCTTCCTTACTCCACTCCCTTTCCCAATATGACCATTTAAAATGGAGCACTGGTGTTTGGCAAGTGATAAGCTGTGTCCTATTCCCTATGCCATCAGAATGGAAGACAGCAAGAAAATGTACAATTTTTTTTATTAAAGCATTTTATTTGCAAAACATATGTATGGATAATTCTTCAATAATGACCCTTACAAAACTTTCTGTAACAAATTTTTCCTCCCTAGTCCCTACCCCTCCCCTAGATGGCAGGAAGTCCACTACATGTTAATTATGTTAAAATACTTGACAAATTGAATATATGTATGCGTATTTCCACACTTATCTTGCTGTGCAAGAAAAATTGTGTCTACAAGAAAAAAAATCAGAGAAAGGAAACACAATGCAAGCAAACATCAATAGCATGAAAATGTTATGTTGTGGTCCACATTTCATATCCCTCTCTTTGGGTGTATATGGCCTTCTTCACTGACCAATTGGAACTAGTTTGAAGCAGAAAATATATAATTAATGGTGGCCTTTGGATTACCACATTAAATTTAGTAAAGAATTCCATTCTTTACTAGTAAATTCTTTATTAAAAGGAGCTGAAGCAGCTTCACCAACAGCATGTATAAAATAATTAATTCCTGGAAATTATTCATGTGTGTCTTATGAAATTAAATTATAAAAATTTCTGCCCAGAAGAAAATTTACAGTACTAGCATTTCTCCACTGTTTAGCATGGCTAAAAAGGGAAGGGGAAGGCCCCAGTGATACCAATAGAGGCAAACACAAAAACCAGCCTAAAAGGACAGGGATGTCTTAGGAAGGAAGATTAGGGGAAAAGCAGAAGAACATCAAATGTGGATCATACATCTCCTCAGTCTCATGAGTAAAGATTGCTATCTGGGAGTTCCTTAGAAAATTCCTACACATGCAAACTGTGACACCAGAGAAAAAGAAGTTAGAAAGAACATCTTAAGAACATTTCAGGAAGAAGAAAGAGAACACTGGATGAAAATTATGGTTTGGGATCAAAAATATCCAATAAAAATCAACAAAACTCATTTTTATGTCTTTTAAATTTCATTAATATTTGTAACTCTACAACAAAAGTAATAAAGTTAAATATTTTTATATGTATGTTTATAATGTATATATGTACCTGGACTGCCAGAAGGAGAATCCATGGATCTTGATTCACTGCTTCCTCCAGCACTCTCTGTATCACTGTACATTCCTCCACCTTGGTTAACAATTGACCATGATCTGCAAGGGGGTGCCCCTCTGGGGAAAAAAATATAATAATAAACATACCCTGTCAATGGAGGGAAAATTATATTATTTATTTTATACTCAATATTCCAAAAGTACACAATTTCAAAATGAAGTATTTTTATTGTTGAATTTCCCCAAAAATGATTTTAAATAAGAATTCACTTTAAGGACATAATATGACTTACATGCTACAGAAACCCAAAAAATATTCCAGCATCATCACAATCTGATACCACTACATCTTTTAATTTATCTCATTAATTATTTAATTAATCTTATCTCCTTTCCTGATATATACTCTATGATCCAGTCAATCTAATCCATACTCTGCCTTCTTCCTTTTGTCCCTAATCAGTGCTCTGACCTTTCCTGGAATGTCCTCTTTTCTCCTCTTCTCTTAATGAATAGCATTACCCATCCTTAAGAGTTTATCTTTAATGTGTACTTTCTTGATGAAAACTCCGTACTCCCTACTTAGACTTGACATATAGGTTTCTTTGCAATTCTCTAATGCACTTTCTATATAATAGTGTGCACTACAGTCATAAGTCTTACCATTCATTCTATGAAGGCAGGAAGCATGTTTTATCCCAAAGTATCTAGGTAACATAGTGCTTTATATGATGCAGAAAGTACTTGAGTGTTTACTGAATCTACATAAGTACCATAAAAAATTTTAAAGTATATATAATTATGATTGTTTAAATATGTGAGTACTAACTTAATAGTTAACAAGTCCAATGAGTTAAATTATATCCAAATATTTCTATTAATTTCCCATAAACTCAAAAGGGATTAGTCAAATAATCTCACCTTAGTTTTCACTTCTTACAAATGTTTTTGAATTTAAAAAATTTTCAGTTCAAAACTGATCACTTTATTTTTTACCTGAATTGAGGAAAAATAAATCCCCTTCAACATTCAATCTATCCTTTTCAATACGTGTATTACTTCTAATAAGGAGAGACAAAAATAATCCAATTATGAAGCTCTTGTCAAAGGTAATAAATCTACTTAAATTGGGCTTCAATCTGGCAGTAAATGAGCCCTTTACTTAATTTCAATAACACATTAATTCTTACCCATCAATTTTTAAACTGTCAAAAGAAATAGATTTATGATGAACATCCTCCTTAGGTGAAGTTTTTGCCTTTACAAAATCTGCAAAGTTTCTCCCGGGGTCATATGACTTGGCATTCTCCCAGAGAGACTGGTAATTAATTGGAAGAGAGAGAAGGTGCTCATGTTGTATCCGGAAGAGGTTTATTATGACCTATTTGTCAAATAAAGACAAAGCATAAGAATAATCAGAAACCTTTAACAAACAGATCTCTAAATGCACTTAGTTAAACAAATATCACACTTTTTTTTAGGTTACACATGTGTAATTCTTCTAAACATATTTCCATTTTCATCATGCTGTGCAAGAAAAATCAAATCAAAAGGTGAAAAAAAAGCACAAGAAAAAATCCCAAGCAAACAAATAACAACAAAAAAGTGAAAATACTATGATTTGATCCACATTCATTCTGAATAATCCTCTCTTTGGATGCGGATGGCTCTTTTCATCACAAATGGATATTGGAAATGCCTTGAGTTACCATTTCATTGTTGGAAAGAGCCAAGTCCATCATAGTTGAACATCACATATTATTTACATCTAACTCACTTTTGAGGACTCACTAAAGTGTGCTAGGATTTTATATTAATATACATGAAATTTACTTAAAGAAAATTATTAAAAAAAGAAAATTTTAAAGTGGATTGAGCTTTTTCCTATTTTAAAAGGGGCCCATCAGAAGAAACCCTCTTCTGGCCAAATAACTCAACTTAACGAAGAGAGGTGTCATATTCCCAGAACTCTATTCACCCAGTTAGACACCTCCTGTCTATAGTCTTCATTTTGAATGAATGACATAAATTCCTCTACATGTCAGTAATTCTGTAAGATTAGAAGTTTCATGTACTACTCCTAACAGGATAAGCCAGCATAGTATACATTTCCTCCACATAGTTATGCTTGTTAGTATTTCAAAAGCTGACAACTATTGCTGTCTTTTCTGATTTGTTAATCAGTTTTTAAAAGATGGAAATATTGGTAAGAGTTTTTAGCAAAGGAAAATGTACAATACATACTCTTATTCTGCAGGTTTGCCCAACAAAAGAAAATTCACAGCTAAAAATTCTACTTAATCTTCTCCACTACATTTTAAAAAGACTGCCTTTATTCATTATGCAAATAAATTCTGAAAATAACACAAATGTTTAGGACATGAACATATGTTTTTAATACCATATAGCCAATCTAGAAGGTCTTTCACTCACAGTTAGTCATTCATTTATGCATTCTTTTATTGAAGTATCTTTGAGAAATCGCAAAGCTCTTTTAATTACCCCAACTCTAATGAAAGCAAAGGACCGTCTTTTTAAGATCAATATTCTGTCAGAGTTGTCATAAGGCAGTGGGACATAGACTCTAACAGTCTCTGAAGAATGAAAAATTAATATCTTAGAAAGGTTAGTTGACAAGTTGAACGGGGATGTGTGGAGAGACAGCAAAATTCCTATTTTCACATAAATTCTCTTTTTCTGTTCTACCTCATCCCATAGAGCTTCTGTGAATAAATTAGAAGTGTCACAAATAAAACTTTTCTCCATTAATGTAGGGGTTTCCTTACCAGTTTTCCAAACCTATGAAATTAGAAGTTGAGACCAAATGAATGAATGAAAAAAATAAAATATGACAGTAATACCCTTTATTTTTATGAAATCTTGAGATAGTACAACCACAGTGGAAAGAAGTCTGGCCTGACAGCTAGGAAGACATGGGTTCAATCCTCTCCTTTGACCAAGACTAGTTATTTGTTCCTGGAGGCAAGTCACTAAATTCTGCAAGATTCCAAGATACTTTCCAGAATACTGATATTGTAAAGAAGGGCCTGATCTGTTTTGGTTCTGGGAGTTCCACACTGGAAAGTCACAGTATAGACTATTTTTCTATAATCCGTAACAAATATCTTGTTGACATTTCTTATCATTTTTCCTCATTAGCCAAGATGAAAAAAGTACTTTCTCCAAGACAAGAACAGCACTTAAAAAATTTCTACATTGGCACATATGAAGTGTGTAATACACATGTGTGTGCACATCTATGTTTGTGTCCAAGCAACAATTGAAATTAAAACTATGGTGTTATGATTAAAGTTCATGATTTAGCTAATGTACACTAATAACAAAACAAATTTTATCCATGGTGCCACTTCTATAGGTGTTAACATATCAAAATAATTTTATTACTTGGAAAATTATAAATTTTACTTGCATTTTATATTTGTTTCATAGAGTGACATGTTTTAATAATATAATGCTATATGGTGTCAAAAGATATATTTTATAATGTTAATATATTTTAATATTATGATATAATAACAGCATAACAATTAACAAAGAAAAAAGATTAGATCAACAATCAAAATCAAAATACTGAAACATATTACTAATCTTCATTATCAGTAAATATCAGCAAGAAATTGTGGTATTATATCCCTTAAAATTAAGAAAATCTGATCATAAATTACTCAATCTTCTCTTTCTCTTTACTGGAAAGGTTAGAGTGTGAGTATACTGTGAACTAGAATCCTAATGATACTTCCTGGATAATATGCTAAGAATCTGAAAAACAGGGGCATTTTTATTCCATATATTTAACAAAGAATGGAAAAGTAGCTACAGAAATGTAGATATCTTTCTTAACTTAATTTTTTTTTTAAGAATTCTAATTCAAAGGGGCAGCTAGGTGGCGCAGTGGTTAGAGCACCAGCCCTGAAGTCAGGAAGACCTGAGTTCAAATCTGGTCTCAGACACTTCCTAGCTGTGTGACCCTGGGCAAGTCACTTAACCCCAATTGCCTCAGCAAAAAGCAAAAAAAAAAAAAAAAAAAAAAAGAATTCTAATTCAAGTAGTTTTCATTGCATTATAAGCACTGTTCTGAGTCATTGAATGATGGTCAGAAAACTCCAGTGGGCCCCCTATTATATCCAGGAATAAATACAAATCATCTTGTTGTGTGTTCAAAACCCTCATTAACTCCACCTTGCTCTTCCCTACCTTCAACTTGAATCAAAATGATTTTTTTTTAAACCTATAATTCTTAAAGTTGAGAAAAATACCTACTCAAGATAAACACTACTCTATTTCATCTCAGCATATATGGCCCCAGTAAGTCAGAAAAATGTTCAATGAACAGAGAACAGTGAAAATTCAATTAAAACCTTAATTACCAACTTCACACAGACTGGGACTTTAATGCCTCAAGTGGCAAAGAAGTCCCAACAGTGGTGATACCAAGAAAGACCCTCTCACTCTTTCAAAGGAAAGCAATATAGTCAATATAGAACAGAGACTACTCATACTACCACTGATATCCATTCTGTATTCTCTTGTCACACTAACGTTTCCCAAATGCTTTTCTCTCATCTTGTCCAAATCCTACTAAACCTGTAATATCCAGGGTTGGAGTATTACCAACTTTATATGTACCTTCCAAAATTATTTTCCCTTGATCACAAGGAATCTCTCATCTCTAATCTACTATCCTGACCTATGGCTTATTATTTGCTAATCATTTCATATTTGTTGGTCCTAGATTACTAAATAGATTATAAGCTTCTTGAAAACAAGGATGTAGCCTTTTACTTTTCTATGAACCAAAGTAATTAATAAACATACGTAAAACTATTTCAAGGCAACCAAATAAAAAAAGTAAATCATGATAATCAGATTAAAAAAAGAAATCATAATATTGCTAGTCTCCAGCTGATTCCCAAAAATATAATTCTCTTATTATCCTTAGCAATACAATGATCTAAAACAACTATGAAAAACTTATGATGAAAAATGCTATCCATACCCAGAGAAAGAACTGATTGGGCCTGAATATAGATTAAGGCATATTGTTTTTTTAAACTTAATTTTTCTTGATTTTTTTTTGAGGGGAGGTGGGGGATGGGGAATCTTATTTTTTTTTTTATAACATGACTTTTATGGAAATGTGTTACATAACTTCACATGTACCTTCTCAATCTGTCAGGGGAGGCATAGAAAAGAGGAAGGGAGAGAATCTGAAACTCAAAATTTTAAAAACAATGTTAAAATGATTTTACATGCAACTGGGGAAAAATAAAATCTTAAATAACCAAAAATAACATAAAATAAATTGGATGGTTACAAAAAATGTGATTCTCAATCTGAGGTCTATAAATTAAACATGGAATGATTGGCTGAAACCAGTGAAAAATTAAAAAAAATTAATATTATTTTTCTGTGTTACCAAATTAACTTCTTCTCATTTTGTAAATTGAAAGTTTAACAAGTGTTCTGGAATAGCATCTAGTAGGTTTGTAATGTTGATAAAGGGTTAAGTTAGGTAGCCAGATTAATTATGTCCGAAAGATAGACTGATTTCTAAGAAACACAAGAAACCTAATATTTCTATTCAAATGGAAATAATAACATTCAATGGAAAAATTTCATAATATATTTGAGACAAATGATGATAATAACTTATATTTGCATAGTGCATTTTTTATTTTATAAAAGGAAGAGAAAACCTTACATTCATCATTAACTATATAAATTTGGCAAATATACATCATAATTCTATAGATAATCTGTAGGTTTCAAAACTAAACATAACAGGTACTATAGATCAAATTTTCCTGTTAGTCGTTATAATATTCCTTTATTTATACAAAACATCTGACATTTTCTTCTCCCTTCTACACAAGTTCCAAAAAAAATTTAACATTCAAATCCTTAAATGACTTACATCTTTAAGAGTTAGATCACATTGCAAAAGAAGATTCTGAAGTTGTATTAAAATTTCATTTTTCGTATGGTCTAAGTCATTTCGCCTTTCTTCCATATCTGTCATAACAATTCTGTAATGTTCATTTGCTTCTTCAACCTGCAGGCAATCAGAATATTAAAGAATATCAAAGTTAATAATGTCTAAATAACTTAATATGGCCTCAATAGTTCTAACTATGGAACATTTGTTTTAAAAAATGTACTGAAGGGGCAGCTAGGTGGCGCAGTGAGTAGAGCACCAGCCCTGAAGTCAGGAGGACCTGAGTTCAAATCTGGTCTCAGACACTTAACATTCCCTAGCTGTGTGACCCGGGGCAAGTCACTTAACCCCAATTGCCTCAGCAAAAAGGAAAGAAAAAATGTACTGGACATCCTTCATCTCAAGTTTCATCATCTTGAGAGTTAGAAAGCAGCATATATATATATATAGTTATATATAACTATATATATATATATATGTATATATATATAACTCCCAACAGGCAAATTTCATGATCTGATCTGGCCATATTTTGTTTCACATACACATTCTATCCTCTTTAGCTATTCTGCCTCTGACAAAATAAAATGAAATGAAATGAAACAAACAAACAAAAAAGCATAAATTTTTGCTACTTTGCTGGGGCTGGTTCAACATCCAATGCCCAAAAGGAAGTCTCACTTTTTTTTTTTCTTCAGAATTGTCTGGATTATTGTATTGCTGAGAATAATTAAGTTATTCACAACTGATTATTATATATCATTGCTATTATAATGTAACAATGTTCTCCTGGTTCTGCCCATTTTACTTTACACCAGTGCAAAGTCTTTCCAGATTTTTCTGAGAGCATCTTATTTGTCATTTCTTAAACACAATAATATTCCATCATAATCATAAATGACAATTTATTCAGTTGTTCCTCAATTGATGGATATCTCTTCAATTTTTAAATCTTTGCCAACACTAAAAGAGCTGTTATAAACATTTTTGTACATATAGAAACTTATCTTTTTTTTTTAAAAAAATCTTTTTGAGATACAGATTAAGTAATAGTATTGCCTGGTCAAAGGATATGCATAGTTTTATAATTCTTTGAGCATAATTCCAAATTGATCTACAAAATGATCGAATCAGTATACTTTACCAGCAATGTATCAGTGTCTCAATTTTCCCACAACCCCTCCAATATTTGTCATTTCCCTTTTTCTTTCATATTAGCCATTCTTATAGGTAATAGGATAGTAGCTCAGAATTATTTTAATTTGCATTTCTCATTAATAGTAATTCAGAGCATTTTTTTCAGATGACTATAGATAGCTTTGATTATTTAACAAGTGATTTTCAGACAAAATAATCAAATGAGAAATAACTCTTATTTCTATAAATTTGACTAAGTACTATGTAAATTTGAGAAATGAGATCTTTATCAGAGAAACTTATGTGAAATTTTTTCACTGTTATAGTTAGTATTTTCCTCCATCCTATTTTCCTACTTTTTATTCTATTCTCTTTCTTCTCTTTCTTTCTGTCCATTCTCAAAAGTGTTTTGGGAAACCTCACCTTTTGCAGAGCCTCTTCTTCCAGCCTTCGTTTTTTTTCTACCTGCTTGCTGGCCTCTCTCCCAAGCCCTCCACTAGAGCTCAGATGCTCCTCTTCAGCACGAACTGTAGAAGACTTGGCTTTTGCATATTCATTCTGTTGCTGTATACATAAGAATTTTGCCTTTTTTAGGGATGCCTCTGTCTCTTGCTATATGGGAAAAAAGACAATGAAGCCCTAAATTATAAATGCTTTCTGTATATTAAGCAACTTGGTTATGAGAAAACAACGAAAAGTATTATGTAGGAGATGTGCTCAAATACTTGGCAGATATTTATTCACAGATGTGAGGCAGGACAGGAATAGAAAGAGGGCGTGATTATTGTCACACTCCATTGTGATACAAACCATTTTCTTTTGTTCTCGCTGCCAAAGTTCTTTAATTTCTTTCCTCTGTTTATCTAATTCACTTTTTCTCCCAAGGAGAGGCTGTCAAAAATAAAATTTGCTAGGTTTTAGTTTGTTTTTTCACAAGTCAATATGTCCAAGTAAGTAATTTCTGAATTTAAAAGCAATAATTTACACATTCATTTAACTTTTTACCTGAACAAATTTTTTGGTTTGAAGAGCTGCTGCTGTTTGTTGTATAAGCTGACTGCTCTCGATGTCATTAGCAAACACATTTAAGAATAAAGATTGGAATGGCATGAATTCCTAAGATTTAAAATAGGAAAGTCAGCTCTAGAGTTGAATTATAGTTACTCCCTGCCTCTATTGGGGTCATTGTGAAAAAAGTGCTCTTGAGAGTGACATGAGAATCATTGGGTCCATATCTCTAGTCAGAAAAAGACTGAATTCATGTTGTAAAGACAACATATCTAAATTTAATTCAGAGTATATTTTCTGATGATAGAAGTCAGAACTGAAAATGATTATAACAATGATTCTTAAGAAAAATTAATTGTAAAACTACGGATCAAAACTTGTTTCAGCTGAGAAAAGTTTCCTATTTTAAAACAAATATATATCAAAGCAAAACTCTTTGACCAATAAAGCTGGTTCCTACTTAGATATTATGTTTTATTCAATCAAGGATAAGTAATCAACAAAAGTCTTAAGTTACCAACTTATTGTCAAAGCTCAGAAACTAACAATGTATTTACCTGGAGTCCAATAATGGCTTTAGTGGTCTCTGCCATTTTTGCGATGTTTCTAGCACATTCCAATTCTAGAAGGGAATTAATTAATTTTAATCATTAAAACAAAAACCACAGATAATGATATTTTTCAATAAAAAAGTATATGGGTCACATGACCAATAAAATGAAAGACAACATGTTTTTCTCTAATTTTCATGGCCTCTCAAATTTTTCCAAAATAGTAAATATGCACAAGGGATAAAGCTATTTCAGCCATTCCCACAGTACAGGACACTAAGACTCCAAATAAGATAACACTTCAGGTAAACTAAGAATAAGAAAAACTAATCTCTAGTTCTCAATGCATTTACTCAGCAATCCTTCCCTCCACTATCCACCCAGTTCTGAAAGTAAGGGCACAGTAGCCAATTGGTAGCTAGCAAGAGAACTCAACATTTCTATTAATGCCACAAAAAAAAAAAAAAAAAAACCCAAAAGGGAAAAGATTACTCAGGCATAAGAGCAGCTGTATAGTGGCAGATTGCAATCAGAGAACTGAGGAACTAGAGTAGGATATGAGTATTTATCTATGATGCATTATACGAAACTTGAGCAAAAACCCCAGCATATAGCTAGGACCAGTTCTGTTCCCCCTGAAATTTCTTGAGGAAGAGACTGAAGCCTGAGCCATGAATAGCCTGGCATGGCAAGAGATAGAGACAATTCTGAGGTTCAGGTTCTAGGAAACCATATTCAAAGGTGGAGAGGGTTAGAAGATAACTTCAATTAATGATCTTGTGCATGGAAAAATTATTAACAATAAAAGGGAATATGAATTCCAAATCACCTGAAATAGTATAAGGATCTAATGTTGGAAGACAAAGGAAAATGAACCAACACTTAATGAAGCAGAGAGCCTGTGGATTCTCAAGAGAACATAAAACCAAAGAAGGATGTTCTTGATTAGTTTTGTTTTTTTTAAAGGAAGAAGAATTATAGAAGCAGAATATATAGCACTATAGAAACAAGTGGCAGACAAGAAAAACTTAAATGTACAATAGCAAGTATTACCAAAGAAAGAAAAGCAACAAAAACTAAGTGTAAATACAAATACACAGGAGTGGGCAATTAGAAAGAAGAGAAACAAACAGCAATAATAATAAAAGAAAAACATTGTATCTAAATAAGAGAAAAATATTGAACTCAACAATAGAATGCATAGACACAATTTTAGGATCCTAGATCTCCCAGAAGAACAGAACAAACCAAATCAACAGCACACTATAATGCAAGAAATAACACAAGAAAAGTGACCAGAAATTTTGAACATAAAAAACAGTTGAAAGAAACCACTGACTCCAGGAAGAAAAAAAAAAAAAAAAGAATCCTTAAGCTATAAACTCAAAAAAACCCAAATTAACTCAATTTAACAAACTCCATTAATAAACAAGACATCCTCTGTAAACCAGGATAAAGACCTTCAAATAAAAAAGAAAGGAAATTAGAATATCACAAAACTATTCTGAATTTACCAGAAACCACAGGAAAGAATGGAATAGTATTCTAAAGAACAAACACATTCAAGATGCAACAAAAGTTGATCTATTCTGCAAACCTGACATAACAATCAAAAAAGATTCATGGTTGATAAGACTTGAAAACATTCCTAAAAATTAGATGTGGAGAAATTATTTGTCTTTAAAACCCCTCAAACGAATATGCAAAGAGGTAAACAAATAAAGCAACTGAAGACAACAACAAGAAGACAATAAAAAGACATTTAAGAAATTTCTTTCTAAATGTATAATGGAGACAAAAGTGAAAATAGAGGTCAAAGAGAAGTTATAACTGAGAAACAGCTGTAAAACATCATAGATTTATGGTAAAACTCATTAGCACCCTGCCTACTAGTAAATCAAAGCCTGAGGATTTTTTTTTTTTTTTGGAGGGGGAGGTTAAATTAAAGAATGGAAGGGTAAACAAAAGGGGGGAGGAAAAGAAGAAGAAACAGAAGAATAAATGATGTACACCCTAATCAAGTCATTGTTTTAATAATGACAGGAAAATTAACTCCTGTAGTCTCTCAGAAAGATGAAAGCCTACAGGAGAATGGATAAGAAAACAAAGGACTGAAAAAAAGACAAAAGGGGTATCTTATTTTAGTGGTAGAAAAGGGTACAACTAATGCATGTACCATGGGAGAAGAGAGATTCCAAAAAGGAAAATAAGGATCTTACATTCAGAAATTTAGTACTTAAAGAAATCATTCATTCTACCTCACTAGAAGAGGAGTCAGAGCTCCTGGAGACAACCAACATTCCAAAGAGTGGGAAGGTATAAACCCAGAGAAAAGGATTCAAGGCAAATGAGGGAAAACGACCATGGAAACGGGTAAAAGTTAGTGAACTGCTAAATCAAGGACTTAGAAAAATTCCTACACTAGAAAGATATTCTTATCATCCATGTAAATTGTTATTTTTAAAATTGAGTCACAACAATAAAAGAGGGCCAGGAAACAATATCTACAAGACTGCAACATAGAAACTGTTTGTAATAAGGAACCCAAAATAGGGATTGTAAAATCTTTAATTCCACGAAGAAGACAGAAACTAACAAAAGAATAAATAAGCATAAGCTTTATGAATCAAAGAATAAAAGTCTAAAAGAGACAGAAAGGGAAGATAAATAATGAAGAGAACAAGATAAAGGAATTCTTTTATTTTTTAGAAAAAAGTATGAAGAAATTTGTAAAATAAACAAAACAAATTGAAGAGTACAAGAGAGATTTTACTTGAGTACTAAATGAGAGGGAGGATAAAGAGGAATAAGTAGATAAATGAAAATGGAACAAGTTAGGTAAAACTCTACAGTAGGGAAAAAGGTAACAAAAGATGATTGGAGAGAGACTTAAGGATAACAGAAAAGGGTCCAGTAAGAACAGGAGTTGCCTTAAAATTGATTTAGGCTAAAATAAGTAAGAGACATAATACTATGTTTACAGAAGAAGCAAGGGAAGAATCCTAATTTGGAAATAATAACATTATTTGAAACAAATGGAGAAAAATATAATTTTCCTAAATTCTCTTAACTTTAAATGTGACTAGATTAAATAATACAAAGAAAAAATATGACAGAATAGCTAAGAAAACAAAACTCCACAATCTGTTACTTAAAAGAAACAGGACTGGTAAAAGCAGGACTTACAATCATGCTACCAAAGCAAATTAATCAATAAAATATTGAGCCTATTTGTTTATTTCAACTATAGAAAATACAATCATTCTTATTCACATCAATGAAATTACTTCTAATATAGAAATCATGTTAGTGAAGATTCTATCATGATAGCTCATAAATAATTTAATTCTACAACAACAAAGCTGATAAAATGCCACAAAGAGTCACTTACCCAAGCTAATTTTTTTCTCAACCCATGTAACTATATCTTTGGCATATTTTGACCACATTTTGGCATAGGACAAAGCTAATTCAACTCCATCATCATTTCTCAGAAGCATGCTTTCCAGTTCTTTGGGCCACAGAGGTCCTGAATAAGAAAATAGCAAATGTAGAATACATTTAAATACTATATTAGGAAAGTTGATATCAACTTTCTAAGCAAGAAGAGCAACTGAGAAGATATCTAATGAAAGCTGATGTTAATACAGCTGAAAGGCTTTTAGGAAAATTTAAATGTTACAGTTTGAGTTTGAGTTTGAATTCTCTGTCTGTCTTCCTATATTTGCTTTCTTCTTCCCTCTAAAAAACAGTCTTAAAAGTTACAAAAGCTACATCAGGGGCAGCTAAGTGGTGCAGTGGATAGAGCAGCAGCTCTGAAGTCAGGAGGACCTGAGTTCAAATCTGGTCTCAGACACTTAACACTTCCTAGCTGTGTGAGCGTGACCTTGGGCAAGTCACTTAACCCCAATTGCCTCAGCAAAAAATTAAAAGTTAAAAAAAAAAAAAAGCTACATCAGTCCAGACCCAACTTTGGCTTTTCCATTTCCAAATCTAAACTTAAAGATACTCCAGGGTAAGCAAGTAGACTTTTTTTTTTTTTTTTTTATTAAGTACATTAACTGAAAAGGATAAATGTCAAAAGTATAATATAAAATACTCTTAAGTACCTCGAAGATTATCTTTTTCATGCAGCAATCCCACTGATTCCACAGAAATGTTCTCTGAGGACTGGAAAGTAAAAACAACCAAACTATAGGTTAGAATAAAAAAATAAACAAACTGTGCATAGCCTTTGACCCAGCAGTGTTTCTACTGGGCCTATATCCCAAAGAGATCTTAGAGGAGGGAAAGGGATCCACATATGCAAAAATGTTTGTGGCAGCCCTTTTTGTAGTGGCTAGAAAATAGAAACTGAATGGATGCCCATCAGTTGGAGAATGGCTGAATAAATCATGGTATATGAATGTTATGGAATATTATTGTTTGGTAAGAAACGGCCAGCAGGATGATTTCAGAGAAGCCTGGAGAGACTTGCATGAACTGATGCTGAGTGAAATGAGAAGAACCAGGAGATCATTATACATGGCAACACCAATACTATATGATGATCAATTCTGATGGACATGGCTCTCTTCAACAATGAGATGTTTTAAACCAGTTCCAATTGTTCAGTGATGAAGAAAGCCATTTACACCCAGAGAGAGGACTATGGGAACTGAGTGTGGATCACAACATAGCATTTTCACGCTTTCTGTTGATGTTTGCTTGCATTTTGTTTTCCTTCTCAGGTTTTTTTTTTCTTTCTAGATCTGATTTTTCTTGTGCAGCAAGATAACTGTATAAACATATACACATATATTTTAACATAATTAACATGTATTGGACTACTTGCCATTGAGGGGAGGGGGTGGGGGAAAGAAGGGAAAAATTTGGAACTCTGTTTTGCAAGGGTCAATGTTAAAAAATTAACCATGCATATGTTTCAAATAAAAAGCTTTAATTAAAAAAAGAATAGAAAAATAAAAAAAACTACATATAAGAATTTAGTCCACTCATTTAAAACATTTTTCTGCCTAATTTGTCCTTCTGATAAATTTCATTTAAAATCTAGTTCTACCCTAAGAGGTCCAAGGATTTAAAGCCAATGATTTTGAAAGGAATGTTTAAATAATAGGATCCCTTTAGGTGATTCTAGAATATTTACAATAACAATCATCAGGAGCTAGGAATAGGCAAATTTGTTATTTAATAAGGCTTTCACATTTATCAATTCCAGACCATTCAATTAGAGTCAACAAAAGTTATCAAGCCACAGTTATATGCAAGGCTGAGATACAAAAAAGAAAAAAAAAACATAATTCCTATCCTCAAAGAACTTATATATGAATAATGAAGATATAATTACTAAAGAAATTTAAGCTTTTCATTGTTATTGTTTAGCAGTGTCAGTCCTACTCAACTCTTTATGACCCAATTTGGGGTTTTCATGGCAAAGATACTGGAATTGTTTGCCATTTCAATTTCATTTGGGGATTTTCCCCTTCTTCTTTCCTAACCCTAATGGTCTCTGACACAAATTCTGTCAGTATAAATGGAAAAGCAACACTTTAAAAAAGGAAAACAATTGTTAAAAGGAAAAAAATGCTTTTAGAAAAAATAGCCACTAGTGAAAAATTATAAATGTTGGCAGAGAAGCTGAGGTAGTTTTGGGGGAAAGAGTGCTCAAAAAATTTACTCTGCCCAAATCTAAGGCTCTTTTGTTTTTATTTTCTAAATTTCTGTGAGATTTGGATACTTCTAAGAGAATAAACAGATTTAAATTAATACTAATTCTAAGTGAAAATATTAGGGAATTAATAAATCACAAATTACTTGAAAAATCTTAAAATTGATTAACCTTTCTGCTTCTACCACCAATCAATTTTTACAGAAATATCTGTGTATGATATTTATATGACAAATGTGTTGCAAAACAAATGAACCAAAGTTTCATTCACATTTTGTACAATTTCAAGAAAGATTTAAGGAATTAGTAATTTGCTTGTTTTTTTAATATTTAATAAATCTATATTTAAGCAAAATAATGGACAGAAGGAAAAAAAAAAGTATTGAGTCTTTTCTTCCCGCCAGATAGTACAACTGAATAAAAACAACAAAAGTTATTAAAAGCTGAATACTAGCCAAGGAATAAATCAAACAATCAATAAGCATTTAAACAACTACTATGTATCAGGTACATACATACAAAAACGGGGATACAAAATAAAATTTCTTCTCCCAAGGAGTTTCCATTCACTTTGGAAAGAGAGAGAGAAGGTTCAACAAAGATATGTTTAAACAGATACAGAATATAAAGAGAATAAATACAAAGTTGTTAAATTGAAGGCAATCTAGAAAAAAGGAAACTGGCTGAGCAATCAGGAAAGATTCAGGTAGAAGTTAGTATTAGAGGAATAGAGGTATTTTTTTGAGTTATGCAGTGGTGAAAAGGGAAAAGGGAAGTTGGGGGGAGGTGTTGGGATAGCAAAAAAAAAAAAAACAACAGAAAAAGTAGTTTGGATCACAGAGCTCAGTAGGGTGTGAAATATGCAAGGTGATGGGTAAGAAATTAAAGGGCTTTAAACATTAGACAGGGAAATTAATACTTTACAGGCATTAGGAAGCTACTAGTTGGTTGAACAGGGGAGTCACATGGTCAGATTTCACTCAATCAAGAAACTTCGATTTCCACTATCTCTGTCACCTTGTAGGTTCAAATTATTTCCCTATTATTTCCTATTATTTTCCTAATAAAAGATGGGGATAGCACACAGTCTTGAGTACCAAACAAATGGGAGGAAAAAAAGAAAAAAGTATATAACAAGCAAGTCTGAAAACAAAAGGGGGTCACAGGAAAAAGAAAAAGATCAAAAACAACAACAACAACAACAACAAAAAACAACATGGCAGGTCTTGCCACTGCTCTTCTCTCTTTCATACCACATTTCTACTTTAGAGTCCTTTCAATCAAAAGTTGACTAATTTTATTCTCAACTGAGCATCAAATATGAAGACTGATATCATGTATATAATCTCTTAGTTACATTTTGAGGAGGGGGAAGCAAAAAAAAAGAGACAATAAAGCTACCTACTTTTTTCATGTAAAAAGGAAAATGATGAAAAAAGAAACTCTTCATTCTCTCAAAAATTGAGGAGAAGCCTGAGAAGAATGCTTCCAATAGAAGAAGAAAGTTACTTAAAGCATCAATTTAGCCAAGGGCACATCCCTAAACAGTAGAAGTGAAGATGATTTATTACAGTGAGCACATTGCTAAAGAATGTCTGAACACCAACCTATTATTTTATCATCGCTCAAACTCTCTCCACCACGATGGCTCAGTGATCTCAAAAATGTAATCCAAATATCACTGGAAAATTAACTCTTCACATTCCATAGCTGAGATCAGGGGTTGGCAAGACCTCAGAGCCACCCTCCTACCTGTTTCTGTATGGCCTATGAGCTAAGAATGATTTTTTCATTGCCAAATGCATCGTTATTTTAAAACATAAAGACCATTCTTAACTTGGCAACTATACCAAAAAAAGTATCAGGCCCAATTGGTCCCATGAGCCATTAACTTTGATAGACATTTTTCTTGGGACATAGGCTTAAAAGTGGTAAGGCCAGGTGACAAACTGGTCAAAATTAGGCTTCATTTCACTTTAGATCATTGCTATATTCAAACTTAGGGCAGTTAGGTGGTGCTGGACAAAGCCTTGGATCTGGAGGAAGGGAGACTCATATTTTTGAGTTCAAATATGGACTCAGATACTTTATTAGTTAAGTGACCTTAGGAAATCATTTCCTCCTTTGTAAAATGAGCTGGAGAAGGAAATGGCAAAGCACTCCAGTATCTTTGCCAAAAAACAACCCTCATTATGAATAAATGGTACTACCATAGTTACATAATGAGCAAATTAAAAAAAAAAAATTGCCAAAGGAGCAGCTATTTAAATGCTTTAATTGTTATACCTCTGTTAAATTTACATCACACTTTAGAATCTATTTTAAGCCTTGTTTCTAATTTTAAAATATACTTATTAGTTTTCCTTTAAAATTCTACACAGGAAATATTTTACTAATTTCTCTATTTTCACAAGTGTCAGTTAGGAGACAACAATTAATCTATAGCAATTTTTCTTAACAAATTCCCCAAAAATAGTTAATGTAAAGTTTTAGGGGAGAAGGCCATTGAATGGAGCTGAAGCGCTCTTAATAATTGGTAATGGCAGAAACCACTACATGGCACATAGATGAAACTTTTTTAGCTATGTCTTTTGAATTGAAAAGGTCAAATATCTACTATATTTAAGGCAGAGTGTTAGACACTGAGGAAATACAATTGAAAAATATTCATGAGGAATATGTATTCTATAACTCATAAATCTCTAAGTCTCTAGGATCTTCTATAATACCAAAAATTACTTCTGATGGAAGGATGATTGAGTTTGGCATGAACATATGTGAAAATTATTTTTCTAAAAGTTTGAAAAGACTGAAACTGTTAATACAAATTTGAATATTACATATATTTATATGTACTTATATATTTTATACATTAAATAAAATGAGAGCCTATGAAAAGGATTCATTGAGTGTCCTCCTTCTAATTAAAATTACAGTTCCTAAAATTGACTAGAAAGCATAAACCCTTATCCTATGTATATTATATTTAACTGACATAACATTTTAGTGATTTCAGTAAATAAGTAGCATAAAAAATTGAATTATGGTAGGACATGATAACTTAAAAGGTCAAAAAACTATTATACTGAAATGCTTAACAAACATAAAACTCTGTCCACAACTGAACCCAGCTTACTTGACTTTTTTGAGACACATGAAGTTCTGATGATGAACCACAGTCTACATCTCCCATGAGGAAATCAGAAACACTGTCATGGGAAGAAAAAGACAAATATTGTGACAGAGCTTAGTTCATATAATGAATTACTCAGAAGAGTTTATTTTTAAAACAAATTAATAAAAATGTTATTTATGATTCTTTCCAAGAGAGGAATATGGTGGAAACAACACTGGACCTGGAGTCAGACAGAGGGCCTGGCTTCAAGCCTGAATCTGCTCCTTACTATCTTTGTGACTTGGATTAAGTTATTTTGCTTCTTTGAGACTCAGGACTCTTAATTCTAAAACAAGGGGATTAAATTAAATTACTTCAAAAGTACCTTCCAAGTTCTAAATCCCATAAAATGGCTCAACACCATATACAGCCCAGGAGTATACATGATAGAACTTGGGATAATGCTTTTCTCTCTAATTACCTACCTTCCCAGCAGTTCTAAGCCTGATAATGAAGTAATACAGGCTGCAATTGTACAAAATCTGCAATGTTATTTAATCCTTAGTTTAGTCATACAGTTTTTTGGGTATTGAAGCAAACAACATTTTCATTCTGTCCAGGACCTAAATTCACTTAAGTGACAAATTTTTACTTACACATTGCCAAAGGTGAATGCCAATGATTCAATAGAAGAAAATATTTCACTGAAAAGATGTCTTTTATTTTCTTCATGAATGTTGTTGAAGTCCACAGCTACAGAGGATACATTAAACAAGGGAATAATTCTTATGAGTCTTGTATACAGAATTCATTTATTTACTTTTTAACTTGTTACCAAATAACTTTATAAAACATCATGAGATATAGATATAAGAACTTTGCATATAAAATGATTATCACAAATTATGCTAAGGAATATTAATTAGCCCACACAAAAGTGAGAGGCACCATAAATTGGTGTGACATATTGAGCCATCAACTGACAATTATCCCTTGTATAATTCTACCATGTGAGAACAATCTAGTCCTGGAGACACAGAATAGAGGTTACACTAGAATTCTGCCATTAACACAGGACCTGCTTTGTGCTATTTCTTCTTATTCACTGCTCTCTTTAAGTTATGTTCTTCAAACAGCTAGACCATAATGTAAAGTTTGATATGCCATGGGAAAAACAAAGGTGTTGTATTTGGCTTTTATTAGTGGAAGTACACATCATATAAGGCATGCAGGACTCCTACATATGTGTATGTACACACACACACACACATATATATGTGCATACACATATGCTTGTAGAAATTAGTTTTTTTTTTCAGATGACTAACTTATTTCTCTAGTAAGGAAATTTATATGCACTTACCTGTGCACACATACTAAACACATAGTCAAATATATGCATATACCCAGCAGTTTAGTTGTTGAAAAATATTTTGTTATTCCAACATCACAACAATGATATAAGGTTCACGTGTGTAATATACTTAATAATGAATGCTAAATCTATATAAATATACATATCTATGTATACTGTGTATACATATGGTATACTATATATACTGTGTATGTATATTATGTATATAGCTTCATATACATCTATATCTATCTGTAACCCCATTCAAAGTCAAATGATTTCTTCCAGACCTGGGTCTTTAGGGTATGTTAAGATATACAGTCACCTTTATTAGCATTATGTCTCACTGCACTTCATGCAGTTTGGTTAATCAAGTACCTTCCTCCTTGAAGTATCTTCTTTGTAAACTCAGGAGAACAAAAACAAATTGAATTTGAAATGATAATCCATTTGTGTTTGTACATGTGTATGTGTGCATTGTATGTGCATGCATATATGTGAAATTTACTGTTACTATCACATATAAATAAGTAAATGCAGCAGTACAGCCATGTTTGTAACAGCACTTTCCCTCATCACTTAGTTTTTACTCATCACCTTTACCCTATACAATTATGCAATTAAACTTTAGATATAATTTATCTATTTAGAAATAATTATCAGCTACAAAAATCTACCTGTTATAAACACATTTATTGACTACTGATATACACATATGTATCATTATAAATTCCTAAGTATATATTCAGAAATATGTCAGTGTTAATCAATTCATTTCTCTAAGATTTTATTTAACTTTTTTAATTTACCAGCTATTAAGAGGATTAAATCAGAAACAAAGAAATACAAATATGACAATATGTAATGTATTACCTTAAGTATAACTCACCATAATGTATATTGTATAGCCACTAGTCAAACATCTTTGGAAATGCAACAAATTGCAAAATCCTGCACTAATGACAAGGGGCTCATGATTAAAAACATACAGCTTCCCCCCCAAAGATATCTTGCTCTGAAATTGCCTTCTAATTACAAAGTGACTGTTACTTTGTGTGAGGCATTTAAATATTTGAAAAGTCTAGAGAACTAATCTTTGCCTTTCAGATCTATCCAGTGAGGCAAAGAAACAGCAATAATGACCCTAATAAGGAAGACAGACACAGGTTGAAATAAATGTAAAAGGCTGTTATATCTAAAGATACAAAGGATCTCTCTACAAAGCAGCTTGGGAGAAATGGCTTTCTTCATGTCTCCTTCTGGAATGCAGGCATCAATATGAACCATGCACACTCCTTCCACAGGACATCCTGATAGCACACAATAATCACTAGCAACAATGAACCATAATTGCTATTTCCAAGCATGGAAATTTTGCTATCTATAGACAGAAATTGCCCTATTAAAATGAAGTTTAATGGCATTTGTAAACAATTTAGTGAAAAGAAATATGGTTACTAGGTAAAATTTTAAAATTTACAGTAGTGATGATTGTAGCTATTACTTTTACCTGTTACAAACCACTTTGTTTTGTCAGTATTCTAGACCAAGATATCAGATACTATATAAATACATATATAAATATCAAAAGTTCATCAAGATAAAAAACTAAATTCATTGATTTCCTATCCATATTTCTGTTTATAAGGATAATACTTTAAAATTATCCTATGTCTTTTATTGTGATCACTAAAAATTACTCCCTAAATATAACTTATATTGATTTTCTAGACATCTACTTACACCTACATATCCTCTTATTAAGAGTTTAATAAGTTTCTTAAAGGCAGAGATGATTTAACTTTTATTTTTGTATTCCTTGTGGCTAGGAAACCACCCAGACCCAGTTAATACTTTTGTTTATTGAGATCTGAATTCAAGGGATAGGAACTAATTCAAGGAAATTCATGCTTCACAATCAAACAAGCGTTTATAAAATAGTAGAAATAAAATGAAATTCCAAATAGTGAAAGTGCACTCATTTTTTTTCTTAACCAAAGATATTGCATGAAAGCTCCTAAAAATAACTGTCTATATTTTTGATAAACCAGAAATCACTAACAATGTCATTAACAAGTCACTAACAAAAGTTAGCTAACAACAAAGTAAAACTACTCATTATATATGTTTTAAGATAGCACAAAGCTGCCATTACCAATGTCCCAATGATGCTTTTTAAGCCACAATCTGAATAATTGATTTCAATAAATGTTAAATGTTGCTTGAGCATTAAACAAATATTTAAGATTCAACTCCCCACCTTATTTGTTATATGTACTCACAGTCAATTCCTTAGATGACACATACTACTACTACATATAATAGCTTCCTGTTTCATTAATAACATGTGATGTATAATATATAATTTAAAAATTCCAAAGGGTTTAATTCACTTTCAACAAAAGAACATCTTTTCCCATTAAAATAGTGTAGAAAAAAATCCATATGCAATTTAAAAATACTTAATGTAACCCTGCCTCAAGTTTTTCACTACCCCAACGCGTCCTAAATACTGAAAATGAAATAATTTTTCTTAAGTGTAGGTCTCAACCATTCAAACCTCTCAGGGGCTTCCTTTTACCTCTAGGATCAAATATCAACTCTTTCCCCTCTAAAGTGCACACATAACTTCTACCTGCAGGTTCTGTGTCTCCTCAATGGCCATCCCCATGGCTGAAATGAGCTCTTTTTTAAATTTCTGCCTCTTTAACAGACCATTCAAAGTCCCATTTTCTTCAGGAAGCTTTTCCTGATTCCACACAACTGCCAGTGCCCTCTCTTCCAAAGTATTTGTTATATATTCACTTTCTATTTAGCATATATGCATATGCTCTTGGGTACATGTCTCCTATTAGAATGTCAACTTCTTACAAAATGGGAGTTTTATTTTTTTTATTTGTATTCCCCACTGGCACACAGTAGGGGCTTAACAAATATGCTCTGATTCTGAGTTGATTTTTATTGTTTTTTTCATGCAAAGAAGTTTAAATTATAAGAGCAAAGTCCTCCATTTTACTTCATTGCAGGCAGATACTTTTAGTGTGTAAGAGTAAACATTAAGGATTATATTATATTGACAGTATTAGTGACAGTTTTCTTATGTGGTATATAGTCTTCTGAGAATACTATTAATTTTATCATGAAGCAACAAAGTACTTATTTTCAGTTTTTCCAGAACAAAATGAGTCTCTTACCTTTCACTTTTGCAATCATTACTCCTGCAGCACTGAGAATATCAGCTGAGTTAAGGATTTGGTGTTTGTTTATTATGGCCTGAAGAATTCTCAGCAGCTCTCCAAGACGTTCATGAACTACATTATGCAGACAAGATTGATGGTCTTAAAAACAGAAGAAAAAAGAACAATGAAAATATGGCACTTTCCCCCTGAAGTTTAAATTATATATATTAAATGAGAAAGACTATATTAAAGATGACTTTGGCTTCCTGAAAAATCATTTCCATTTTTATTTAATACTGCATTTAAACATCATCTATCCTCTAGTAAAATAAACTCCAATGCCTCATGTAACAAAGAGGTACTCTACATAGTGTGTCCAAAGTCTTAGTGCAGTTTTAATAGGGACATCCAGCACAATGGAACACAAACTCTAGAGGATATCCTAGGAGGTAAAAAGGCTTCAAAAAGTAGAGGTCAAGAGAAAAGTCCACAGAATCAATAAATGGATAAGTATGGACATGTAAATAAAAACTCCTTTTTTATAGTAAATTAATTTTTCTTTTGGTCTGTTTTTTGAAACTCTCTAATTAGAGGAAATCCATTACTGCTAGAGAACCTCTTCCTACTCTAAGAAAAGCTCATTGTTAGGAAGTTTTTCATTATTTAAATAAAACAAAAACTCAATTTTGATCTTTTAACTTCCACTCCATGCTCTTAGTTCTGCTCCATCAGGTTAATATATGCTCTCCCTAGTCTATATTTTTCTAATTTCACATCCCATATCCTTTGATTTATCATTCTAACTTGTCTAGTCTACCTGAATATTGCTTTTATACACTAGCATATTACCTATCACTCCCTGTTCTATATCATTTGCAGATCTCATAAATATGCATAAATAATTTTGAGTTGGGGGTAGGATCTTCTCATGTAACTTCTTTGGGGTCATGCTTATTCTTTGTCATTTTGAAACATAACTTTGTTTTGTGGTTATGTTCTTTCCATTTACATTGCTGTAGTCATATATATATATATATTAGCTCTTTACTTCATTTCCATAAATTCATGTCTTTCCTTGCTTCTTTAGATTTATCATATTTGTCCTTTCTTATGGCTCAGTAATATTCCACTTCATTTATATATTCCCCAAACTATGTTTTGTTTCCAGTTCTTTGATATCACAAAATATATTGCATTAGATATTTTAGCTGTGACAGCCAAATATACAAATTTATATATAGACTATATCACATTTTAATCATTTTATTTGCATAATTACAAAATATTTTCCAATAGTTGTACTAATTCAAAGCTTCACCAACAGTGCACTAGTGTCCCTATATCAGTTTGACTTGATATTATTTCATACATTTTGGACACCTTCATTCAACCAGTTATGAATACGCTAAGTTTACCTAGATTGAACTTTTTTATCCTCTCCAAAAAGTATCATTAGCACTTGCTAAAATCAATATACAAAAGACCTTACCTATACTATGCCTAACAGTATAGTAACCTCACTACAAAAAGCTATTTTGACATGACACATTCTTAATACTTACCACTTCAATTCCTAACAGATCAGAAACCAGTTGTTCAATGACGTATTTTAGAATTTTGCATGAGATCCATATTAAATTTGTTCAGTGAATAATTTCTGAAGTCTATCTTTCTCCTTTCCTTTTGATAATTAGGACATTTAGACATCTTAATTCTAGACATTTGGCACCTCTCTCAATGTCCAAGATTTTTTAAACATTAGTAACAATGGCTTGACAAGATACATATATATGTTTTAAAATGTCGTCATATAATTTGCCTGAGCTTAGAGTCCTGAATTCATATATAATGGTAATCTCTGAGTAAAATCCAACAAACAACTAGAGAATTTACTATACACAAGGAACTATTGTGGACTACCCTTTTCCCTCTTCCCTAGAAGGTGATCTACAAATACACTGATCCCTGACCTCACAGAGTTATAACTAAGGAGGAATAAGACATATGTGCACACAAAATCCAATCCAAAATTGAGCATGACATTTCATGACACAAATTATTCAGAAATCCGAGAAGCACTTGGAGTTGTCTCCACTCTTATCTTGGTCTTCAAATCCCTTTTAAAAATGGAAAGAAGTAGAAGGAATACTGGCTCTGTAATCAAAAGAATTGGGTAAAAAAAAAAAAAAAAAAAGAATTGGGTAAAAATCCTGTCTTGAACACTTAACTTCCCTGAATCTGTTTCTTTATTTATAAAATGAGAGGTGGACTAAATGGCTTTTGAGTTCTCTAGCTCTAATCTAGGATTCTATGAAATGAAGACTTTTCAAACATTCTGATAGCATTCTTCTGGATATTCTCTGGTTCATTAATATATTTTCTAAAATATGCTTGTCTGGCCTGAACCCAACATTCCAAATGTGATCTGACCAAGGTAGAACAGCTGGAGAATTTCTTCCTTATTCCTAGAATTTACATCTCTCAATATAATCTCAAAGCTACATTTGCTTTCTTGATTGTCATATCACACTGCAAGGAATGCATTCTTAACTCGGGGTCCATTAACTTATTTAAATACTGGCTACCATATTTCAATATAATTGAACACAGAACATTTTTAATACAAAATTGGCAATTTTGTTTTATTTTGTCATAGTACATTTCAAGTTCCTTACATGATGTTCTATTATTTAAATATTCTCATCTGTGATCTTGATAGAAAAGCTCTATCCAATGATATAGAATTGCAATGCATCCATAGGCATTCCACCCAACATCTGGAGGCCTTTTTCAGTTTCTTCTAATGCTGCAAAAGACCAGTGGAACACCATGGTTGTGCCCTGGTCATCTTTCATTCTTGCCACTTCCTAGCACATCTTTTCTTTCTATTATACATTTCTATGATGACAACATTTACTCCTGTTGATTTTTAAATTTCTGACTTGTTATAATGTTGTAGCCTGCTCGTTCACATGCCTTGCCCATTTTCCTCTGCATGAAATCATTTTTAGCTTATTAGGTAAATATGACATTTTAATCCATTTTCCTCAACATATATAAAAGACTATTAATGAAACACTGAAAATCCAACCTTTAAATGACTGAACAAAAAAACAGTAAGTGAATGTAATGAATGCTATTATGCTGCAAGAAATGAAAAACAGTTTCAGAGAAATGTAGGAAGGCATATATGACCTAATGCAGAGTGAAGTGAGAGGTAGAATAATTTATAGAATGATAATATTATTGAAAAGGTACAATTTAAAAACTCTGATCAATGTAATGACCATTTATAATTCTAAGGGACTAAGGCTCGACACTACTCACCCCCCCAGCAAAGGCAATAGATTCAAGATGCAAGCTAAGAAATAAATTTTCAAAAAATGACCAATATGGGAATTTGTTCTGTTTTGTTTAAATATCCATTTTTCAATGGTTTGTTTCTTTTCTTAATTTCCCCTCCCCCTAAATTTTGGGATGGGTAGGGATAGGATAGTCCCCTCTCCCACAATAAAAGATCTGCTCCCAAGAAGTTCACAGTTCAATGGAACTATATGAGCAAGATATATACAAAACAAAGTAGGGATAGTCTAACAGGGAGAGCACAAAGCTTACAGAAGACTGAAAAACACATCTTTTACAATATGGAACGTTAGTTGAGACTTGATGGAAGTCAGGGAAGTGAAGGAGTGGAGATAAGGAGGGAGGAGTTCTAGGAACAGCCATTGTTCCTAGAAGGGAGAGGAGTGGGTGTTATATTTGCAGGTGGTCAAGGAGGCCAATATCACTTGATCAAAAGGAAAGAAAAGTCTAAGAATACTGAAAAAGTCATGTCTAAAAGGCTTTGCAAGTCAAAGAGTTGGTTTTATAGTTCATCTTGGAGATAATAGGGAGAGCTCAAGAGGGTTTTCAAAGGGCTAGCTACACAAATATTCATATATACATGTTTTTGTATACATATTATATGTGTATATATATATGTAAATACACACACACACACTCTTATGTGTGTGTGCATGTATCTCTGGAAATCATTTCCATCAAGATGATAATCCAACCCTTTGAAGTAATTGAGATCACCAAATGGAGAAGAAGTAATATTGGAAACAGGTAGCTTCAATCAAGATGGGAAAAGGGAACAATGGTCTAGTTGCTCTACTCAGGAAAGAGTCAAAGGACCAGTCTCCTACCAGTTTTATTAATTATCACATAAGAGCCATCAACTTTCATAACATACACTTCTCTTAACTATGATGGTCTCTAAAGACTTCCTATCAATCATTTGGTTCTAGCCACCCAGACATAGTCCACGGTTATCTTTCTGACTTGACATCGTACACATTTTGCAACTCCTTGTTCTGGGAACAATTATTAACAATAGTAATTATTCTGGGGAACAATAAAATAATCATTACTACCCACGCTTTCCTTCACTTCCCTAAGGACTAATCTTGTCAGCCCAGTGACTCCCCAGACAAACATTTTTCCTTCGCCAACCCCCAAATATTATCTCTTGCCATTAAATTATAAACTTCTTGAGGACAGGGCACTCTCTTTTGCATTTGTATTCCAACTCTTAGTTCAGTAACTGGTATGGAATAATTATTTTTCACTCATTTACTTATCTTAGTTCAATAAAAAATGAAGTAACCTGCTGAAAGGAAAGGGTATATGAGATTCCAGAAGTCAAGAAAATAAGCTTTGAACATAAAACAAGCAGAACCGGGAATACATTGTACATAGTAACAGCAAGATTGTGTGATAATCAATTATGAAAGTTTTGCTTCTTCTCAGTGGGTTTCAGTGACCCAAGGCCATCCCAATAAACTTTGAATAGAAAACTCCATCTGTATCCAGAGAGAGAACTATGGAGACTGAATGTAAACTGACATATGCTATGTTCACTTTCTTTTTCTTTTTTTTCTCTCATGGTTTTTCCCTTTTGCTCTGATTTTTCTCTCCCAACATGATTCATAAAGAAATGTGTATTAACATATATAAAAAGCATGTATTAAAATGTTTGTTTTTCACATGTATAACCAGAAAAAAAACTATTAAAAAAAAAAAAGAAGCTTTGAACAGATATTGTAGTACTGAAATGTCAAACTCATGGCCTAAGGACATGTGGTCTGCAATACTTTTGGTGGGGCAAAGAATTACCACACCAAATAAAAATGTAATTGGGAAATACTTAACATTAAAAAAACACAATAAAACATTCATAATATTAATTTGTGGTTTTCTAAGTCAATATGTAGTTTACAGGGATGGATTTCTATTTAACACCACTGGATAGAGAACATGATAAGGAATTGGAAGAAAACTAAGATTGCCATACAGTAGTGAAGGGCCCCAATTATGATTCAAGTTCTGCCTCAGACAATAAATGAACAAATAAATAATTGTTTACTATGAGTCCAACACTTGGGCATAAAAATACAAGCAAGCAAGTCAATTCCTGATCTCAAGAAACTTGCATTGTAATGAGAAAAGGAAACTTGAAAGGAGTGTGAACAGTCATATGGACTGGAAATGGATAGGAACTGATATGGAGGCCTAGTTTCAGGCAATAAAGGACCAGAGCTCATCTTCTTATCAGAGCTCACAGATCAAAAATTATGTGATCCTGGCAAGTCACTTAACTTCTCAGTGCCCTCACATAAGGCTATAATTACAGATCATTTGTACATCTTCATGGGAAGTCAAATGAGTATCAATATCAAGAGTTGCTTCCATGAGTTAAAATAAAAAATAATCAACATGAAGAATTCTAGGTAGTTTTAGTAGATCATGTAAATTTTTGATAAAAAAAATCTTAAGCCATTTAAGGCAAAAAAAAAATTCAGTGAGAGAAGTGTGACCTATCAGGTTGAGAAAAATAATTATTTCTTTCTTGTATTAGAAACCAATCATTAAATTAGGATTAAAGGGTTTTCCACTTCCTTATCCAGAAATCAACCATTGTAGGAAATCTTGGGAAAAACTTACCCAGCCAGATGAGAGAACTAGTGAATTCCTATTTACTGTTTTTGGCCAGACAGGTCAGGGGTAGAAATAGATTCCCTCTTTGATAAGGTACAATGATAAGTCTCTGACCAAGAGTTGGGTGATCCAAGTCACTTACACCCAAAACACTCATTAGAATGAAACCACATCTTATTATAACATTCATTTTTCTCATTAATTGATAAACAATTAAGAGTTGATTACCACCCTCAGGTATACCCACTTTTACAAGGATAGATAAATTGTTAGGCTGCCCCCATGAGGATCTTTGACATTCAAGTGAGTCACTAACCTCTTTTATGAATTAAATTCTAGAATTATTAATAAAATGATTAATTACCTAGAAATTATGTTTCTTGAACTTTTTAATGTCACATGGTACATGAAGAACTGGTGAAATTATTGTTTTTAAATTCAGAAAGCTTTGGGATTCAAGTTTTGCCTCTGACACTCAAAAGAGTAATAACCCTGGATAAGGCATTAACTTTTCTCTTTGCTTGTCTATTTTGTAGGATGTAGTGAATAAAGGTACTTTGCCAACTTATACAAAAATGAGCTAGCATAAGAAATTTTTTTGTTTTAATTACTTTCAATATATATTATTGTAATGAAATATATATTATTGTAATTTTTGTATTCCCCTTCATAAATTATGAGGACAGGAATAAAAATATGCATGTACTACTACATATATAACTTTCTCATCCTCTCCCACTCCCCCCTTCATATTACCATATTACCAACATACCTGGCTCAAGTAAATTCTGGACTTAATGTGAAGTCTATTAAAGATGAAAGTAAATTTGCATACTAATGAGAAGGATGTGCTTGTTTATTTTTAGATAAAGAAATCTTGGCAGAATATTTGATACCTTTTATTGTTGCCAAATTTTTCACAACTCCCACATTTAGTTATATAATCCTCTATGAGGTCATGACCCATGGTTTAAGAAGCTTTTACTATAGCACCTATGGTAGCTATAAGGAGGAAATAATATATGGAATGGAGAAAGTGAAGATTAAGTAATAGAAATTAAATTTTAAGTTATCTTCCATGTAAAAGAGGCATACTATTAAATATTTGATTTTTGTCTATCTCATTCATATAAGTTTACACCATGATTACAAGATTTGGGACAAAAAATACTTAATTGTAGAAAATGAAGGCATTTCATAGATTTCAGGGTTGGAGGGTATACCTCAGAAGCCATCTAGTTCAATAAGTAACTGAATAAGAATCTTCTCTATAAAAAACAGGAAGGGGAGAAGATAGGAAGTAGATAGTTATCAAGTGAAAAAGAATTAAATAAACTGCATGCACAAGTGATCCCATTCCCTATCATCTCCAGTAGATCTGTCTACTCTATCATATCTACTCTCGATAATCTTCAGTACTTCCCTGTGTACTGGCTTCTCTCCTATTGCTTACAAACATGCTCATGTTTCATTCATCCTTAAAAGTTTTATTTGATCTATCTCCATCTCTTCTAGTCATCATCCTATATCTTTCCTCCTTTTTTTGGTGAACTACTTTAGATGGCCATCTGTAATAGAAGTCTCTATTTTCTTCTCATTGTCTTAACTCTATTGTTTGGTTTCCAACTTTATTATTCAAAAAAAAAACTGCTCTCTACAAAAGTTATTGATGCTTTCTCTTTTTAATTTAAATTTTATTTTATTTTCAGTTCTGCATTTTCTTTTCCTCTCCCCCTCCTTCTTCTCCTACAACTTGTGAGGAGTTGTGTTGAATAATCAATTGCCACAGTAGCCATGTCCAAAAAAAAGAAAGAAAAGAAAATATACTTTATTTTGTACTGAGTCCATCAGTGTTCTATCTGAAGATAGGTCAGCATTACTAAATATGTTAAAGTTCATTACCTTTGCAAATAGTTGTTATTGCAAAAAAAAAAAAAAAAAGTTTTCCTGGCTGCTCACTTCATTCTACACAAGTTCATATGGGTCTTTCTAGATTTTTCTGAAACCATTCCCCTCATTTCTCACACAAGAATAGTATTCCACCATCTTCTTCCTCTACCATAACTTGTTCCATTGCCTAATTGATGGAACTTCCCTTAGTTTCACCATGAAAACTGCTGCCAATGTTTTTGTACAGAGGAGTCTCTTTTCTTTCTTAAATCTCTTTAGAGTTTAGACTTAGGAGCAATATTGCTGAGTCAAAGAATATACAGAGTTTGATAGCCTCTGAAGTCAAATGCAAACTGCTTTCCAGAATGGCTGAACTAGTTCACAGCTCCCCCAACAATACAACTAATACTCCATTAAATGTCAGATCTAATGCCTTTTTCTCAATCCTCAGACTCCTTTTTTACCTCAACTTTTGACACCATGGATCAGCTTTCTCAGCTTAATATTTCCTTCTGTGTTTCTTTCTAGATACTTTGCTCTCCTGGTTCTCATTACTCACCTTTCCATTCCACTATCTTTTTTTTTTTTTTTTGATATTCATCCAGCTGTTACCCAATAATTGTGAATATCCCTCTCAAGGATCTGTCCTAGGTTCTTCCACCCCCCATACTACTTTACTTTTTGATATCATAAACTTCAGTGGTTGCTTCCATGCAAATGACTTTTGGATCTACTTCTCTAGCTCTCACCATTTTCCTGTCTCACATCACCAGCTGCCTGCCTATTGGACATTTAAAACTGGAAGTCCAGTAGACATCATAAACAATATGTCCAAAACTGGACTCATCATTTTCCCCTCTCAAACCCCCCTCCTTTTCTGAACTAAATAGAACAACAATAAGTACCATTTACATATTACCTATGTGTTTCTTATCACTGTCAGGAGCACTAGTTTCCTCTCCAGTCACAACCTATGTTAAAAAAGTAATACTTTACTCTCCCTTGCTTTTCATATCCAATTAGTTGTCAGGTCCCATAGTTTCTACCATAACATCTCTCTCTATGCTCTTTTTTTCTGTTCTGTCTCTTTCACCATCTAGGTACAGGATCACCTGATGCCTGGACTATTCTGACTGGTCTCTCCTCTCAAATCTTTACCCACTCCAATCCATCTTGCACCCAGCTAACAAGCATTTCTGACACCCCTCTACTTAATGAACTCCCGCGGCACTTTTTAAAGGGCTTCATAACCTGACTTCTTCCTACTTTTCCACTTTAATCTTACTTTCATCTTACTCTCTAAACAAATGATTCAGGCCTCTTTTTGATTCCTCACATTTGACAATATATTCCCCAACTCTATACAAGTTAACTAGCTGTCCTCTTTTTTCATGAAACACATGACTCTCAGATAGTCCTGATGAAAAGACCAGAGCTATGGAGAACCTTTGAAGTTCAACTTCTCTGAACTTGGTCCAGTTGTTTTGCTTGATTCAGGAACATCATACTTCCCTCCCCCCAGAATAAAAACATCATCAAAAATCTCATCATCCAGGAGACTGCTTCATGCTTTGATGCTCAATAATTCCCCAGCACTGTCCTCTGACCTGCAGGACTGGCAATCACAGAAATAAACTTCACTCACAGCTTCCTTTGATAGAAAGCTCAGGCTTTTCTAATAAATTTAAATTACCACCAGCTTTTCCCCTTAGTTTCCACTCCAGGAACATCATGCCCTGAGATGGAGTATCCTTCTGGTGATTCCCCCTTCCCCTTTCTGCTTCCTTTTGTATATGGTCTTTCCCCATTAGATTGTGAGCTTCTTGGAGACAGGCTCTTTTTCTTATTTGTATCTTCAATGCTTGGCATACAGTAAGCATTTAATAAATATTTACTAACTACAGACTAAGTTCAAATATAAGAGTTAAAAGAAACATTAGAAAGTAAATACAGGGGCCGCTAGGTGGCGCAGTGGATAGAGCACCAGCCCCAAGGTCAGGATAGACCTGAGTTCAAATCTGGCCTCAGACACTTAACATATCCTAGCTGTGTGACCTTGTGACCCCAATTGCCTCAACAAAAAAGAAAAAAAAAAGTAAATACAATCAATCATGAGGGATTAAACAAGGATAAATTCCTTACATTATAATATAGGAAGACATGTCCTTCTCTAAACCCTGTCATCAATAGGGGTCATAGAGGGAGTCTAATTAAATAAGAGGTCTAAAAGTGGCTGCTATATCTTAATGATCTTTTAAAAAGAATAAAAATAGAGGGAAAGAGAAAGATATTGAAGAGAGGGATGAGAGGAAAAGAAAAGGAAAACTAAAGAAAATGATCTTCTGTAAATAGGGTACAAATAGAAGTATGCAAACAAGAAGGCAGGTGTGAAGAGAGTAATGGACATTTGATATCTATCACTGAAGTGGTAAAATGAAGGGAAGGATACACACACACACTCACACACACACACACAGAGTTGGTACAGAGGAAATATGAAAGACAGAGTTGAAAGGAGAATCAGAAAGAGATTTGATTAAGGAAGGGATTATTCCCAAGCAAAAGAAACCAGGGATATGCAAAAATGCAGCTCTTTTTGAATTTGCAAAGAATAGAAATCTGAAGGGGTATTCAATAATCGGGGAATGGCTAACCAATTTAGTATATAAATCAGAAGTAAAACTGTTGTGCTATATAAGAAATGATGATGAAGGTTATAATTTCAGAGAAATCTGAGATAACTTGTATGAATGGAAACAGTGAAGTAAATCAAGAAAATAATGTATATAATGGCAATAATAATATTACAATTTAGAAGACAAACAATTTAGAAAAACTTAAAATCAGTATAATAATCCCCTAGAACTCTAAAGGACTAATGCTAAAACATTAGTTAATTAATTAAGGCTGAAAACTCAAGAATATGGAATCTCTTCCCTACCCCACATGAGTATATGCGTTTATTTTGGACTTAGATACTGTGCTAAGCATTTTACAAAAAGAGAAAACAAGGTTTTGCTGACTGAAAAATATAAAATTTAATTTTAAAAAAGAGTTTAGTGGAGCAAAGAAAATTATATGAAGTGATGCCCCAGGGCTCACAGTTCTGGGTACACAGTAAGATCTTAATAAAATCTTGTTGACTTACTAATTCAAACAGTATAAATGAAAAGAATAGTGACTTAAAATAAGCTGAATGTTGTGAAATTTTAATAAGAGTTGAGAAATGTACCTCTCTCCCTCTCTTCAATGCAGAGGTGGGAGGTCCATGCATATAAAAGAATGCACATTCATGTGTTGACTCATTTTACAAAACACATTTCCCCACCTCTTTCTTACAAAGAATGGCTCTATGCCAAAGAGAGTAAGAAAATATTCGCAAAGGAATGTAATGAAGATGAAAGGCATCAATGAAAATAAATTTTTAAAAAAGGGATGTTAGCAAAAAAAAAAAAAAGGATAAGAGTTTTTGCTCCCAATTACCTGTAAGATACTAAACACATAGAAAAAAAATTCCATGGAAGCTCCCCACATGCTAAGTCATAAGCAAGGGCTATGACTAAAAATGACATATTTGGAGAAGTCATCAGCATGATTTTCACAAAACTGCAAACGTTAAATAAGCTTTGGACTAGATGGCTGCTCAAGTCCCTTCCAAACCTAAATTCTGTGAAATAATTCAGAATCTTGTTGATAAATTGTTAAACATAGAAAAGCAACAATTCATTTCATGATTTCAAAAACCAGTAGCAAACATTTGCCAATGAGCAGATGAGTGATTTGATCAAGTAAATTCATTTGTTGCTTTTGTAATTATTTTTAAGATTTAAATTCATAGATTAACTTCCATCTGGAAAAAGTCTACCACAGTGCTGCTTTTCATCAGTTTTAATATGTTATATGCCACATTCCTTCTACTGTTGTATTAGCTTTCAGAATCCAAACTCAACTAATCTAGATGGCTTGGCTACACATTTTAAATCTTTAGAATACATTAATCTTTTAACATACTTTTAAAATATATTCACAGATATTTTAGAGCTTCTAAATTCTACTAAGCTTTTTATAAGAAACAAAGCATCAGATCTAAACAACTGGAAAAATATCAAGTGCTTTTGGATAGGTTGAGCAAATATAATAAAGATGACAATACTACCTAAATTAGTCTATTTATTTAGTGCTATACCAAGCAAACTCCCAAGAAACTATTTTACTGACCCAGAAAAAAATAACAACAAAATTCATCTGGAAGAACAAAAGGTCAAGAATTTCAAGGGAATTAATGAAAAAAAAAAAAAAAAAGCAAATGAAAGTGGCCTAGCTATACCAGATCTAAAACTATATTATAAAGCAGCAGTCATCAAAACCATTTGGTACTAAGAAACAGAGTGGTTGATCAGTGGAATAAGTTAGGTTCACAGGACAAAATAGTCAATGACTATAATAATTTAGTATTTGACAAACCCAAAGACCCCAGTTTTTGGGATAAGAACTCACTATTTGACAAAAACTTCTGGGAAAATTGGAAACTAGTATGGCAGAAACTAGGCATTGACCCATACCTAACACTGTATACCAAGATAAGGTTGAAATGGATTTATGATCTAGACATAAAGTCTTAATTAATATTATAAATAAATTAGAAGAACATAGTATAGTTTACCTCTCAGATCTGTGGAGGAGGAAGGAATTTGTGACCAAAGAAGAACTAGAGATCATTATTGATCACAAAATAGATCATTTTGATTATATTAAGTTAAAAAATTTTGTACAAACAAAACTAATGCAGACAAAATTAGAAGGGAAGTAATAAACTGGGAAAATATTTTTACACTCAACGATTCTGATAAAGGCCTCATTTCTAAAATATATAGAGAATTAACTCAAATGTAGAAGAATTCAAGCCATTCTCCAATCAATAAATGGTCAAAGGATAGGAACAGATAATTTTCAGATGAAGAAATTGAAACTATTTCTAGTCATAAAATCACTATTGATCAGAGAAATGCAAACTAAGACAACTCTGAAATACCACTGTACACTTGTCATATTGGTTAAGATGACAGGAAAAGATAATGATGAATGTTGGAGAGGATGTGGGAAAACAGGGACACTGGTGCTGGTGAAACTGTGAATGGATCCAACCATTCTGGAGAGCAATTTGGAACTATGCTAAAAAAGTAATCATATTGTGCATACCCTTTGACCCAGCAGTGTTTCTACTGGACTTATATTCCAAAGAGATTTTAAAGAAGGGAAAGGAACTCACATGTGCAAAAATGTTTGTGGCATCTCTTTTTGTAGTGGCTAGAAACTGGAAACTCAATGGATGCCCATCAATTGGAAATGGCTAAATAAGTTATGGTATATGAATGTCATGGAATATTATTTGTTCTGTAAGAAACGACCAGCAGGATGGTTTCAGAGAGGCCTGAAGAGACTTGCATGAACTGATGCTAAGTGAAATGAGCAGAACCAGGAGATCATTGTATATGGCAACAACAAGACTATACAATGATCAATTCTGATGGACATGGCTCTCTTCAACAATGAGATGATTCAAACCAGTTCCAATTTTTCAGTGATGAAGAAAGCCATATTCATCCAGGGAGAGGCCTGTGGGATCTGAGTGTGGACCACAACATAGCATTTCCATGCTTTCTCTTGATGTTTGTTTGTGTTTTGTTTTCCCTCTCAGGGTTTTTTGTTTTTGTTTTTGTTTAGTAGATCCAGTTTTTTTTTTTTTTTGTGCAGCAAGATAACCATATAAATATGTATACATATATAGGATCTGTCATATATTTTAACATAATTAACATGTATTAGACTACCTGCCATTTAGGGGAAGGGGTATGGGGAATGAGGGAAAAATTTGGAACAGAAGGCTTTGCAAGGGTCAATGATGAAAAATTACCCATGCATATTAATTTTTAAAAAGCATAAGATTTTTTGATTTGATATTTTAAAATTATGAATCAAGCATTGATTTCTCATTATAATTTTATTTATAACTGATACATTGGCTGTCACACAATAAGATAATTAAAAATAATGAAGACCAGAATGGAAACATGGAGCCATTCACATTGTAAATAGATTTATAAGCAAAAAAAGAGAAAGATGAGTGCCTTATATAAAAATATAAACTATCTTATTCAATATAGCATCACTGTTAAATGTATTAATTTTAAGAATCAGTATTATCAATCAATTCCAAGTATCATCAGTAAAATTAAAACAGAAAAATTTCCAACACTGTACTATGATATTTCCTTAAATTTTTTCTGGCATCAACTTAAAATCGATATTAACCTGAACAGCCTTTAAAGAAAAGTGTGATTAAATTTTGAGCACTCTAGTTGAATGAGAAATCTCTAAGCTGTCAAAATAAATTGAAATTTCATTAACATTAGATAAGATTACCAATTCTTCCTTTTTAGGAAGCTTTTAAATTGGAATATCTTCTTTCCCCTATAATACTGTCTTCTTTCAAACTCACAGTTGAAGGCCTTTTACCAGCATCATATACTTCATTGAGAAAATATAGGCCATGCATCCTCCAACGCCTTCTTTTCCAGGTACACACATTGTAACCACACTCATTGATTCCATTGCCTCTCCTCCCATTCACTTCTCATTTCACTTAGTCTGGATGCCAATCAACACTCAAATGAAACTGTTCTCTCTCAAGTTATTAACTATCTTTTAACCATCAAATTTAATGGTATTTTTTCAAGCCTTTTCCTCCTTGAATTTTTTGCAGCATAGCACTGTTAAGTGACCATTGTTTCCTCCTAAAATAATCTTTCTTCTTGGATTTTGGTGACACGGATCCTTTGGTCCTCTTCCAGCCTATTTGATTTCTTGTTCTCAATTCCCTTTGCTAAATTATCAACGATGTTATGCCTAATAATTGTGGGTATTAACCGAGGAAAACTTTTCTAGGGCCTCTTTTCATTGTATATTCTCTTTGCAATGTAATCAGCTCACATGTAATTATTTTTATGCTGTTTACTCCTAAATCTATATATCTAGCTTTAATCCCACATAATGTTTCCATATGGATCTTCACAGGCATCTCAACATGTCCAAAACAGAAAATGGTTCCTCAAACACAGCCCTCTTCAGAAGAGCCCTATTTCTATTTAAAAAAAAAAACACACAAAAAACACCTCACCATCATTTTAAGTATTTCAAAATTTTGTACCTTCCCAATTCCTCACTTTCATTCACCCCCAATATAACCAATCAACGGCTAAATCTTGTTCTTTCTGCTTAACATCTCTTAAATCTTCCTCTATTTTCACTCCCATGACTATCTTCCTACATAGAGTCCTCATCATCTCTAGCCCAGACTATCATAATAGCCTTCTACTAGGTCCTTCTGCCTCTTCCTTCTTTTTTTCAAGCTATCCTAGAATATAGCTATAAAATAATTGGTGATTTCACTCAAGTGTAGATCTAGGTATATCTCTACTCAAAGAACTCCGTAACTCCCAAATGGACTCCTTTGAAACTTGAATCTCTTTACAAGCTGGCATATCCAACATCACAGCTGATAACTTTATAGCATGGTGTACTTTACTCAGAAAATTGAGGTTACTCAACATACTTTTACAGCCTCATTACAAATTAACTTGTCTTCAAGCACATGGTCCAGCCAAAACGGCTTTCTGAAACCCCATAGGGCACTTTCATCATCTTCCACCTAGGCTCTGTCCTTAATGTCTGAAATGATTTAGCATCTCTTCTCTACCTCTTAGAAGCCTTAATTTTAAACAATCATAGGTTTCAAACTAGAAGACACCATAGAGATTACCTTGTCCCATGTCCTCATTTTATTAATGTTATTTTTTAAATTAGTTCATACAGACCTTCTAAGTAGCACAACCAGGAAATGAAGCCAGGTCCTGAATTCTTTCATGGGAAAGGACATATCTAAGTAATCTTACATTTATGAATATGTACACAAAAGAACTGATGTGTATGAAGTCAACATTATCCTGTCTCAGAAGTTTTGATTCATAACTCCTTAGCCTGTTTTAATTCCCTCCTAAGTCCTCTCCTTCATCAGCACCAATATGCTCCTTGAGAGCGATATACATAGTATCAAACATACTATCTGGAACAAATTAGGTGCTTCATAAATGCTTGCTGCAGGTATTTTCTTAAAAATGAAATACTACTTTCTAAGCTCATTAATAAAAAATATAAGACTTTACAGATTTGAAAAGAGATCTAAAATCCCCAATATTTTCCCAAATATTTTAAAAGATCATTAAAAAATGTGAATAAAACTGTTTGTCAAAATAGATAATAATCCTAATCTACCAATAATAAGCTAGAAACTTGTAAATTTACAAGCTGCTCAGAGGTGAATGATTATCTACACAGAATATATTAACACAAACCACTTTTCATAAAAAAACTTTTACAATATATAAATATCACAGTTTTTAGTCACTCAGAAAATACTAATGGGTAAAATACTTTTTGATAATCAAAGCACATATTCTTGATTCAATTAAATATTTATTAAATATCTAGAATTAAGAGTTTATGAAAATTATTTTCATAATCTATGTCATAGTACTGCCTTACAAGTGATATCTCTAGATTGAGATTCTTTAGTAGTTAGTCTCCTTTGGATAATATCCAAAGGAAAAAATATTTAACTTCTCTAAGACTATTTATTTCTTTATCAGTAAAATGGGGATAACATTTGTACTACAAACCTCAAAAGATTACTTTGAGTTTCAAGTGAGGAACTGTACATATACACATATATTTAAATCATGTGTATGGTAGGTTAGAATCCTGAAGTTAGACTAGTTTATGATCTCACTGCAGAATATATTAAAATAATTCACTGAAGCATTAAAATTAAATTGAACTTCAATTTCATTTCTACACACAAATCTTGATAATGTAAAAATTTACAAAATACAATATTCAAGGACTGAATTTTATTAAAAAAGTCCTTTACCATCTGAATTACAATTTGTCTTCAATCAAGAAAACTTCTTAGGCATTTTTCAAAATTCTTTGTTGTTTGTGTATCTAATTTCCTTGTAAGAAAGAAACAAATTTCAATCTATTTCAAATTTCAACACTGAAGCCATCGATACTTTTCATTTCATTCAGCTTATCAATTGAAAACAGATGAGTCAGTTCCATTTTCTGGTCCTCAAGAGTTAACACACAATACTGCAATATTTATATTGCAAATGTTTTATGGAAATGGTTAAATAATAATTGAAAAAAAATCCATGGCATTTTTCTTGACTTTTGAAAATGACTATACTTCAAAATGACAATTACACTGACTCTTATTAATTCACTTTAACTCTGTGAAATAGAAAGATTTTGGTGATTTTCAGAATGTATAAAAATGCTCATAATCTTCACTAAATGTGATAGACTGAAGTGAGAAAGAACTTTTAAAGTAGTAAAGCTATGTAAGTCTAATGATATTAATTACACAGGTAGAAAGAAAATTGAACTAGATCAGATATGAACAAACCTGAGTCTAAACCAAGCTCAAAACTAAATTAGCTGAATGAATTAGGGGTTATACACTAGACCTCCACACCCAATGAGCTGAGCATACTAGAGGTTCCAGATCACCTTCCACACTCAATGAACTGAATGGCCTGGATATATCAAGTCATTTATTTCACTTCTACAGGCATCATCACTACCCAAAAAGGCTAACATATATTATAGTGACTATTATATGCCAGACACTGTGCTAAAAACTTTACAATTATTATCTCCTTTGATTCTTACAATAACTCTGGGAGATAGGTGCTATTATCATCCCCATTTTACAATTGAGGAAACTAAGGCTTAAGGAAGTAACTACAAAGGGTCACACAGCTAGTGAGTGTTTGAGGCTGGATTTTGAACCTAGGTCCTCCTGAGTGCCAAACCTGGGGTTTTGAGCTGTACATCTTCCCATTTAAAATGACAAAAGTACTAGGAAATTCTTTAGCAAGCCCCATAACATTAAATGTTTAACATTCTCTTGAGCTAACATCTTTTAACTCTTCAGTTTTTATCTATTATTCAGGACTCTCTTTAGCCAACTAGCTAAACTGTGTGGTTCAGCTGAGTAAATGAAGTGATTTAGAAGGTTTTAAAACTCAAGTCTATAAAATATCCCTTTGTATCCCAGCCAATTTTAGATTCAGCTTTGAAGGAAGAAAAAAGGTATGACAAGCTCCCAAGGTAGTCCATCTGTTCAGGTATTGAAAATCTACATTAAAAATTGTTTTCTTGGGGAAGCTAGGTGGCGCAGTGGATAGAGCACCAGCCCTGAAGTCAGGAGGGACCTGAGTTCACATCTAGTCTCAGACACTTAATATTCCCTAGCTGTGTGACCCTAGGCAAGTCACTTAATCTCAAATGCCTCAGCAAAATAAATAAATTTAAATTTAAAAAAAGATTAAAAAATTTTTTTTTGTTTTCTTACTATTTTACATGTTGTGGATCCTCAATGGCTCTTTAAGAACACAGAAAGAGGCTAAAAATTGAATAAGGCCCATCAAAAGTTGTATTAACACTAGATATGACTAAAATGCAAATTGATTCAGTCAATTCTGCAAAGTCATTGGGAATTCTGGCCCTTCTAAGTTGCTAAACTTCTGGATTTCTAGAAATAAGAGATCAAAGAAAGAAGAAAAGGACTCACATATACAAAATTATTCCTAACAGCTTTTTGTTCTAATAAATAACTGAAATCAGGAAGCAAAGGAGATGCCCACCTTTTGGGGGATAGTTGAACAAATTATGACATATGAATGAGAGGAGTATCATTGTGCTATAAGAAATGATCAGAAACAAACCTGGGAAGATTGCATGAATTGATAGATGGGAGAAATAAGCAGAAACAGGTGAACACTGATGCAGTAAAAGTTTTGTAAAGAAACACACTATTGAAATATTTAATAATTCTTATAAATGCAGTGTGATCAACCAAGGTACCAGAGGACCAAAGATTAAAGACAGTTCTCATTTCCTGACAGAGAAGTGATGGTTCAAAGTACAAAATGAAACATTTGTTTTATATTAGACATAGCAACTGAATGACTTTGTTGTGCTTTAGTATACTTATTCTTTTAAGGACTATTTTTTTGGGTTCATTTCACAAAACAGGGAGTGAGGAAGAGAAGAAAGTTAGTAATAGTATCACAAGAAAAGAATAATTGAAAGCTTTTTCTTTTTAACACAGGAGAATGAACAGGAAAATTAGAAGGAAACAAGAAAGCTTAGAAAGCAAGAGCTTCATTCAATTTATTAAATACTTTTTTTTAAAAAATCAAGTGTATCTAATAAATTTGTCATTTCATAGATGATGCTAACTTTCTATCCTTAAAAGAAAATGGATTTGTGGAGTTAGATCTATTTCCTGCACAAACAGATGTTTCAAAATACTAAGACCATTTGATGTCAAATTCCTGTAAAGATGCTGCAAAGTTGAAGCAAATGTTTCTATTTGTGAAAGGATTTAGCATGATCTAAAGTTATCAGTTAATTCCTGATTTCATGCTTGCTTCATGACTTGCTGTAAAGTCAACATACTATGCTGACAACAAATGTTTCGACTTTTTGCTGGGATACTAACTAAAAATGGGACTTCAAAACAAGTCAGCAGATAATGCTTATATATGACAATGATTATGGTCATCTAAAGAAAAAGAATGTTTTTAAATGTTATTTTATTCAGAATTTTTTAAGTACAAGATAGAATTTAACATTTAAGTATTTTTCAAAATGGACAAAACCAGAGTCTCATTTAAAGGGCATTGATTAGGCAATTGGATAAAAAGAGGTTAAGACACAATAGAGAAAATTTTTAAATTGTTTGTCATTGTCATTGTTACTGAAAGGCTGCAACAGTAATATATAGATTAAGTGCTACTTTTCCTTAAAATGATCTTTGTGAAATCAGTGGATACCCCTAAACATCAAAAACAAAATTTTATGTGCAAAAAGATCACTCAATTCCAGGGTAGAAATTATATTAACTTTATACTTTGCCTTTCTTTTAGCTCACAGTGAAGAAACATATGCTGTTCAATTCTTGTTTAAAAATTCAAACTATTCCTTTAAAAATTAGCTTATTCAAAACTCCCTTAAATTTGAAAAAGAAAATCTTTCTGGAAAGGGTTTTGTTTTTAGGCAAGCGTAAACATTGAAATAGATTGTACTCCCCTCTTTGGAAATATCTTCAAGCACAGAGCAAGCGGGAATTTAGGAATGACTTCTGTTCCAAAAATTCATTTGTACAAAGCATTTACTTGACACTCAATACATTTACCCATTAAAACAATCTTAAAAATAGTTGGTGTGGTCTGACAATAGAACCCCAAAGTCTTTTTAATCCAAATAGAGCAGAAACAGTACCACGAGATATCTTGAGAAAACCCTGCTAAGACTGTTAACCTCTGAGCTCAGCTCTTGGAATGGGCCTGGGAAAATGGGGAAAAGGCAGCCCCCATTGATGGGCGGTGAAAGGGAGCAGAGTACAGTGATGGGAGTACAAAGTACAGATGGAAGCTTTAGAAGTTGTCACAGCATCATAGCAGGAAGGGGCCTGCCTGGGAGGTGCCAGTACACACTGCAATGGCAGAAGAGGGAAGGGGCTTAAGCAACACCAACAACAATCACTCCCTCATTCAACAAATATTTCTTCATTTCTAGGTGCTGAGCTAGACCCTGGGCATTCAATGACAAATTAAAATATCCTTGCCTTATTTACATGGTGATGTGGGGGAACAAGGGGAAGGAACAAGAAGTTCATCCTGGCCCAGGATATTATCCATGGGAAGTAAATGCTCCTGAGACAGGAAAGCAGTAGTTATTGATCTCTCTGGACCATTGGTAGGTAAAGTATTCTAAGAGGAAGATTGCCAGGGTTTAGCTTTCCATTAAATGAATCCCTTTCCATGTGAAAAAGCCACATTTTCTTCAAATCATAACTGCCCTAAATTCAGTTCCAGCAATAATTATTAAATAGATTTTTTGGATAGCACTCCATGTGAGGGGGATGGGGCTTTAATAATGGTGGTTAATGCAGGTAGGCTACAATGACAAGGACCTTGGATCTTAGCATGAGGACCTGAGTTCACATTTTGCTTGTGTTTCTCCTGTGGATGTATGACATTGGCCACTGAACTTCTTGGGAAGTTTCTTCATCCTAAGTTTGGCAAAAAATATCACTCTACTTATGGAGCATACATTCTGTTAGGCAGATAAAAAATACACAAATCTATGACTTAAAAAAAATAATGAAAATGTGAATGATATGCATTAGAAATACATATAGTATAACAAGAAAACTTAGGAAGGGAAATAAGTCATTAATGACTAGGGGGGAATTGGGGAAGTCTTCAGGCTTGTATGGTGGATTTTAAAGGGAAAGGAAAAAATTTAAAAAGTGCACTCCAACAGAGGAAACAACATGAACAAAAACAGAATTGGGAAAGAGCAGGGTTTGTTCTGGGGACAGAGATTACTAGAGTACACAGAAGTAGTAGCACGAGATAAAAGCTAGTAGAGTGGCACCTGTAAGCTTTGAATGCCAGACTAACTACTAAAGAATTTCTAGCAAAAGTAACCTAAAAGGAAGGACTTTTTTCCCTTTTGCTTGATGTTACCATGGTCAAAGAATTCATGACCTCTCAGACAAAATAGGCCTCTCCAAAGACAAGTCCTCAACAAGGACAAATGATAATGCTCTGCTTGATGTGGTTTCCTAATTCTTAAATGCTTATCACATAATTTAGAAGGGAGAAGTAGATGAAGGCAGGAAGGAATACCTCACATTCACAGGGCACTTTGATATTTACCCCCTCAGCAGGGAAATAAACCTGGCAACAACGTGGTACATAAAGTAAAGGAGTGGCTGACCCTGAAAAGACCAGTCAGAGAATTACTGTAATAGATGGAACAGGTAGAACAAGGAGAGAAAAATAAGGTTCTTTAATTTGATGGTACTGAGAGGAGGAAAAGGATTTAGGAGGGAGATAATATCTGAACAGATCAGAAAGCAAAAAAAAAATGAAGTAAAAAATAAATTAAGTTTTTGAATAAGATTCCTTTGTCTGAAATAATGACATAGTTTACTGCCTTGAAAAAAGCAGAAGTAACAGATTTGAAGAAAAGATAATAGAAAATGTGTTAAAGATGTCAATTTCATCTTATAATATCCCAATTAAAGTTAAATGTTTGGTGAAACTAACACTCTTATGTATATAATTCACTTCCTAAAACAAATTTGTGTTTAAATAATATAAATCTGAAAAATCTGAGCTTTTATTATTAGGAAATAAGTTCAAATACATTTTGAAACAAGAGTCATAAATATTTAAAAGCATTACCAACTATATAAAACTTATTAGGAAACCAGATACTAGCTAAAAAGTTTTTATTAATTAAAATTAACTAGACTGACCCACTGAAATATGTAATAATATACACCTAAGGTAATCACTAACCACAACTTGAATTAGTAGTTAGTTATACTCCAAGTATATTCATATACTGTGTTGTAATTAAACTTTAAGCACATACATAATTGAGTGCTTCAGCATTTTAATATAAGATGCAAAAGTTACCCTTGTAATTATTCATAATGTGCTTTAATGAAACTGGATAGAGATCTAAAATTGCAGACTCCACACCTGCTACAAAGTATGAGATTCCATTAGAAACCTTCTACTGAAAATAAGTAAGTTAAGAAGAATTTCTATGTAACCATTTCCAAGCAAGAAACAGAGTCTCTATACTCTAATCTCCCCTCATCCACCTATATAGTTAGAAATTTTAAAAATTAGAATCAACTAAAATATAGCCTGCTAGATTATCATGTACAACATATCCTTTAAAGAAATCAGTCTTTAGAAAGCCCTTCACTAACATTTTTTATTCTAAGAATTTTATTCTAAATGTCAAGATTCCACAAATACTTGATAAAAACTGCATCATCAAAATATGTCAAAATAATTCTAATTGAAAAATAGAATAATTTCCTAAGTTGTATAAAAAATTCAATATTTGGCAAACAATTCTTTATTTCTACAGCACTAAGTTTACCTAATAAATATGTAATATTCATTAAAATGTCTAATTTCAAAAGCCCAACAAAAAATGAATTGTATATTCACAGGATACATTATATGTACAGTCCAACCCCCTTGTTTCACAGATGACAAAACCAAGGTCCTAAATAGTAGCTGTGTAGGTTGCCTAAGATCACATGATTTATTAATGAAAAGCCACTACTGGCTTTAAAAAAAATTTTTTTATTAATGGAAAACCAGCACTCTTTATAGTACACATCATGCTTTATTATATTATTGAAATTTAATCTACTCAGACCCAAGGAGTCAGTTACATCTATATATTTGTTACATGCATATATATATATATATATATATATATGTAAGGAAAGACTTTAACAAAACTGCAAATTTCTCAAGTTCAATTCTCTTGCATTTGTGATTTCATACTAATTCTCTCCTTTCTCTTTAATGTTACAGAAATAGAATTACTAAATCTGATCACCTGGTTCCTCTCAGGCATCCCAAAGAAAACAATGTTTTTTCAAAGGGTAAAAGATAATTTCCTTCTAATATGTAGTCATTTTATAGAGAAATAGAATCTATAAGGCCATGATTTAAACAGAATACAAGAACTCCAGTTACTTCTGGAAGCCTACGAAGAAAATATGAATGCAAATTAAGTCTCTGAGATAAGCTATATGAAGACCCTTATTAAGATGATTCAAAATTAATGTCAATTAACTAAAATTCTGATGAATAAAAAGGGCAAATGTATTAAAGCAAGTATTCAAGAGACTAGTTCAATCACATCATAAATTGACAATTATATGCTCATCTCTAGACTAAAGGATTAAAATACTCCAAACAAAAACACATTGTGAAAATGAGAACATCTTTTCTATAAAAGATGGAGAAAAAGAAAATAGAGGAGATGGCCACTCAATTGTTCTCTACTTCCTGACAGAAGAAAAAAACATTAAAGTGCTCTTTTGGCCCCAATTATTTTGACCCCCCCCTCACTAAATCCAAATTGAAACCTCAATTTGCTACATGATGTTCCCACAATCAAAAGGTATATACAATAGGTTGCTAAGAGGCTAGATATCAAATTTATATATTACTTTTCATTTTCAATGCTCTTTAGTCATCTCATTTCATGCTCACAATAATAAGTGTGAGATAAGAAATGGTTGAAAAGGGCATTATAAATTGAAATCCATTATCAAGGCTAAAACCAAATCCACATTTAAAATTTCTCTCTCATCATTCAGAAGATGATTTGTCTACTCTAAGTATAAAATATATCTTGTATTTAAAAAAATGTCACATCAAGTAAAAAGCCCCACAGGATCCCATCATAAGATATCCTGAACCCCATGGCTCTGAAACTAATTCATGGATTTTGGCAAGAGACTTTTCTTAAAGGTACGCATTTCATATTTTCACTGCAGAGGCATTAAAAAACAAAACAAGAATAACCTCACCGTTAATAATCAAAAAGAAGAGGAATAGCTAATAGTTTTTTTTCATGTTAATAAACTCTAACCAAAGTCTTCATTGATAACTGGTTACCAATTTTTCATTTCTTCTGAATTCACTTGTCATAAATTTCAGGGTACTTATCAGGAAGTCCTACTTGTTGGAGATAATCAAGCATTTAAGATTTAAAGAAAAGGCCTCCTTGTATATTATACATTGCCCTTAAGGGTTTTTAAAATTAAATTTCAGTGACTCAACGTGTTTCTATAGTCTCATACTTTTATCTCCTGGGATGGTCTCCTCTTGCTAACTTCTATTTATTACAGTTTTATCTCCACTTGCATTAGAGCTAGCTATCCTCTCACATCTTATTTTCTGGACTGCCAAGGAATTAAAACCATTTGAAAAAAATGTTTAGTGATAAGTAGTGTACCAACTAGTTTTAAATTTCCAGCACTTTCTACTTAAAAAAATGAGTGATTTAAAGATAAAGGAAGCAGGTAGGAAACAAAGGATAGAATAATGTCCTAAATGTAAAAGTAACTTACACATATCCTCTCAGAGTTGATGAATGTTGGCTAAAATTGAATCCTTTAGATACAAATAAGTTTTACTTTATATGGAGATTAATAAAATATTAAAAAATACCAACACACAAGTCAGCTAAGAATAATTCCTGTGATAATTTCTGTCTCCTACATAAAGAGAGATAATAATCTGACAAGCTATCTTGCTGGTAGAGGACAAAGCCCAGAGCTTGGGAGTCACAAGAGTGTCCCTGAGTAGCATCTCTCCACACCTTAGCTTGCAAACAAGAAACCTAGACAAGAAGCCTTTCAGGGTTTCTTTCAACTCTTTAACTTCTTAGATGCTGCCAATCAATGTCATCTGGGTCAAGCACACTCCAAGGTTCATCAAATGGTGAACAATAATTTTGCCATTTGATCAATCACAATCAGATTTCCAAATTAAACTATTAAAACCAATGGGAAAGTTAACACCTACCTTGTATTCCTTTCCCAACAGCATCAGCACAAGATAAACTTCTCTACAGTTTTTCCAAAAAACAAATGCTTGTATCCACAACTCACATCCATAAAGAACCTTTTACCTTTTTACCAACTCAAATGATTTGGCTATCACTTTTTGTTAAACATTCTAAAATGCTGGTAGAGTAGAAAAGAAACTGGATTTGGAGTCAGAGGATCTGGGTTCAAATTTCATCTTAGCTGTTTACTGTGCTACTCTGGACAAGTCACTCAAGAGTCTTTGGGTGAAACCTCTTTAAAGATCCCTTCCAGCTCTAAATCTATGGTCCTATGAGATCTTCACTTTACTCCAATACCATCCAAAGTATAGAAATAAATTGCTTTTAAAAGCCTATCCTTCTGCTTTTGTTTTTAGTTATCAATTTTTTTTACCCTTATTAAACTAAGGACAGAAGAATTAAAAAGGGCAAGGGGGGTTAGGTGGTAAGATAATAATCATAAGCTTAATCATATGATTTCAATTTACCATCACTCATTTCAGGAGAATTTACTCTGTACCCATAAAATGAGGCAACAAAAATAAGTCCTTCTTCCTCCCTCCTTCTTTCCTGCTCCCTCATAAAATACAACATCCCTGGCCTGCCTTGTCCTAATTTCATGGCACACAAGTTCTAGAAAGGGGAAACACTTCTTGTGCTCTTTCAGGCTTCCCCTTTATCAACATCAGTAAGCAAGGTTTTCTCCTCTGATCTGTCACCCAGTCAAAAATTTAATAGTCATTTGTCAAGTAGAGATCCAGCTTTAACTGTCACATCTAAAACCACCTTTCCCCCTCCTCCATTCTTGCTGACTCTTCTTTGGCATATGAAGCTGTTGATCACCCTTTCCTCCAGATTTAGTGACACTACTATGCCCTGGTTATCCTCCCACTTCTCTAAGTGTGCCTTCACATTCACCACCCACCAATGATTCGGTCTCCACCTCAAGATAGCTGAATGTGGCTGTCAGTCTGGTTCGATCCTGGGTCATCTAGTAATTTCATTAGGTTATTAAGCTCATAAGGACTCAATTATCATCTCTGTAGATAAGTGAGCAGTTGCCCCAAACCTGGAGTCAGGAAGACCTGAGGTTCAAAAACAGCCTCGGCCACTTCCTACCTCTGTGCCCCTGCACCAGTCCCTTTAACCCTGTCTGCCTCAGTTTCCTCATCTGTAAAATGAGCCAGAAAAGGAAATGGCAAACTATCCTAGTATCTTGGCCAAGAAAACCCCAAATGGGTTCAGTTATAAAGAATCAACAACTAAATAACAGTAAATATAGAAATCTATAAATCCGGTCCTACTCTCTCCTGAGTGCTAGTCACCCATCTCCAATTGTCCAGTGGACATTTTGAACCAGAGGCCTGTCAACATCAAAAATTCAAATGGCACAAAAATAGAATTCATGGGAACACAGGATCATCAATTTAAAGCTAAAGTAACCTTAGAAGTAAATTATTTTAACATCATTTTATGGATGAAGAAACAGCTCTATGGAAATTAAGTGGCATACTTAGGATCACTCTAATAAGAGTATGAGGTTGGATTTGAACTCAAGTCCTTCTGAATGCAAGTCCATTATCCTTTCCACTATCTAGCATCACATTATCTTTCTTCACAAAACTATCCCTCTTTGGTTGAGGCTGCCATCACTCTTACAGGCACAACCTCAGCACTCTCCTTCACTTCTTTCTCTCTCTTATCCAATCATTTGCCAAATCTAATCCACTCTCATCATACAATCTCTCATATTGACCCCCTTCTCTCTCCCCTTATGCCTACCCTCTCTAATTCGGGTCCTCAATATCTCTCACCTGTCCTAATGGCTTTCTAATTGGTCTTCTTTCTCAAGTCTTTCTTTATTCCAATTCATCCTGTACACAGTTTTTAAAGGGATTTTCTTAACTCACACATCTGACCATGTCACTCCCCTATTCTATTCTCTGCCTTCAATGGCTCCCTATTACTTTTAGGATGAGACAAAATGCCATTTTGTCTTTGAAAGTCCTTTGTTCAACATGGCTTTTGTCTTCCCTTCCAGCCTCCCCATTATACACTCTATAGGCCAGCTAAACTGGCCTTTATGCTGTTTCTCACATACAACATTCCATCCCTTTGTCTTTTAACTCATTCTCTTCCCCATGTCTGGAATGTGCAACCCTCCTCACCTCTGACTTTTAAAATCTATTAATTCTTTCAAAGCTCTGCTAAACAACACCTTCTACATGAAGCTTTTCCTAAATACACAATTGGTAGTGTGTTTCCTTCAAAATTATGTTATTCATATTCATAAACTTTTTATGTGATATGCCTATGTCAATACAGATTAAGCCCTTTGAAAGTTAGAACAATTTTATTTTTATCTTTGTACTTTTACTGTATTGCAGTGCCTACACACATTCTAGGGACCTGACAAATGCTAGTTAATTGCTTTATAGCAATATATATTCCATGCAAAATCCTTAATGGAGAAAAATATTGATTTTTTCCCCAAGATATATTTCCTGGCTTAAATCTTAAAAAATCATTTATATCTTCCTGTATAAAAGGCTGGAACTACTTCTGACTGTACTTTGATATATAATGTGTGGGTCAAGAGCTAGACTGAAATAAGTCTAATTTGGGAAGAAGGTAATTAAAATCCGATGACATTGGAGAATTTTTAACACTATGAGAAGCTGAAGCTAGGCTAAAATGTCAATAACTCACTTTTGAATTACAAAAATATTCTTTTATTCAAGTCCAATGAATTGAGTTGAAGTTAACTTATAAAAATTAAACTAAAAAGCCCTCAAATTTTCTTAAACTAGCAAATCTGAAGGTTGACTACTGTTCTCTTCTAGCTTTCTTAGATTTTCCAGCTATCCTCAATGTGTTGTATTAGGTCTAATTGGGAAGGAGATTACATAGTACCTGAGTAAGGAAGCACCCCAAAGTCACAAGTACCACTAAACATCAATTGTGTTGAAAAAATAATATTAATAAATCACATGGTCAATAATTGAAGTGAAATTCTATTACTATTAGTGCTAAATATACATAAGCATAATTAGTTACACAGATTTAGCATCCTGGCATGCAACTGAGACAAAATAGCTCATACACACCTTCTGAAAGGATTGTTTCTTTCAAACACAGCAACAACTCAGCAAACCTTCTGACATCATTGACCAACTGCTTCACATACTCTGGATCAATAATGGGGTTGTTACAGCAATTTGGGTTGGAATTTATGCTGCTCAAAGAATTGCTTTTGGTGCAGTGCCCCATTCTCCAGTTTCCAGAATTAGGAAGAGGGAAAAGATTACATAGAGAAAATCGGGCAAATGATAAACCACGCTTGTTACTTCCACCGTTCTGCCGCAACATCCCAATTGTTGCAGTGCTTTCAGTTAATGTCCTTCTGGTAACAGAAACTGGAATACCTTAAAGAGAAAAAAAGACAATTATTAATTACAAATTCATGAGAACTTGATTTACATTCCCAGTACTTTTTTTTCTGAGAATAAGAACGTATTTTGGGAGAAGACATGGTTGCCCTTCAGGCCTCACCTCAAGCCTTAGTATTGACTTTTAAAGTAACCCTATTTTTTCTATAACATGTATTTATGGGTAATCAATATTTAAATTGTTTTTTAAACATTTTTATCTTTAGTTTATATACCTTCTTGGAATAGAAAATTCTCAAAGTTTATATAGTAAAATGTATCTCTTTCATCTTGAAGCTTACCCCCTTTTTCAAGTTTGGGAATGCCTTTAAAACTAAAATTTCTAAAATGGTGAGCGCATCCATATTCACCCAATATTGCTCAATTAATGAATATATCACATTCCTCCTTCTAGACTTCATCTTTCCAGGATGAAAGGATCATTTTAAGGGATTTATATTCATGTGAAAATGATGCAACTTTGCTCCAATAAATCTGTTGAATATCAGAGAATTAATTTGATAAAAATTAATACAAATCATTTTCCCCATCAAATTCATTAACACCAAGAGACAGAAATGCACCTAGAGAAACAAGATGAGAAAGCAACCAGAATTGACCAGGTATATAGAGAAGAGATTCATGTTAGAGACAACACAATTTTGTGGGTATTGAGGGATGTAAGTTGTCTGAAAGAAAAGATACCAAAAACATGAAAAAAAAAACCTCACACCTTATTAATATCCAAAAAAGGCAACTGAGAATCGATTAACAACAATGGATCTCTAATGCAAACTCTTCATTTTGTACAATTTTTTTTCCAGTCATCTCTACCTGAATCAAGGCCACTGCAGCACCAGCCATCATCCTCTGTCTCTTCCCAAAGAATCTAAGATACTTAAGTTGGGATGCTTGACTCTATACCAGCTCAATCTCTTACTAGCCATTTCTCAATCAGGAATCCTTAAGCATTCCCCACTCTTATTTTGCAGGCTCTCTTTTAGGGATTGGCCTCCTTCCATTAGAGTGTAAACTCCTTGAGTAGGATCATCTGTCTACTTAGTATTTTTTCATATCCAGTAATCAACACAGCTCCAACTGAGGAAGTTTTATGGGGTTTTATCATTCACTCCTTCATCAAAATTATTCAAATTTCCTTGAAAGAAAATAACCCCATTTAAAAACTCCTGGAAAATAAACATTGGAGAAAGCATAAAAGTGGTAGGAGATGCTCACAAAAACTAGTTCCCACTTTGATGAACAAAATAGAGTCCAAGTTGAAGAAGGAATTCGACTTCATCCTCTTTCCTTCACTCTGTAATTCAATCAGTTCCCAACCTTGTTTCCATCACTTTTCTAAGGCCTAAGGTCCCCTTTTCACCACTCTAGCTCAACTTCTCATCACCTCTTACCTCTTTTTTTTTCTTCCTGCCTGAAGTCTCTCCACACTGTAAGCTATCTTCCACTAGGCCACCAAAGGGATAAAGCTCAGGTACTCCAAGCCAAGCTGGCATTCTGTTGCTCAAACAGCTCTCCAGTTCTGATGCCTTTGCACTGGCTGTACACCATGCCTGAAACATTATCCCTCCTTAACTCCACTTCTTGGATCCGCTTTCTTTCAATGTTTTGCTGAAGTGCTACCTTCCACGTGAGATCTTTTCTGGTGTCCTTCCCTAAACTACCTTGGATTCATTTTGTCTAAATTCTATAAATACTCATCTATGTACAGGTTGTCTCCACTATTAGAATAGACTCTCCTTGAAGGCAAGGACCATTTCCCCTTGCTCTTTGTATCTCCTGGAGACATCAACTGTGTAATGTCAGATAAGGCATTCAATCTAGCTCTCTCCTGGCACTTGGTCTTCAGAGCAAACTAAGAGAGAGACTCATGATGTACTTTCCTCTATGATTCACCTGTTCAATTTCTTTTTTACTTCCTTTTTTTATTTTTTACTTTTTGCTTTTTTGCTGAGGCAATCGGGGGTAAGTGACTTGCCCAAGGTCACACAGCTAGGGAATGTTAAGTGTCTGAGACCAGATTTGAACTTAGGTCCTCCTGACTTCAGGACTGGTGCTCTATCCACTGCGCTATCCAGCTGCCCAACCTGTTCAATTTCTTAACTCAAAATATACCTTTGTCAGGAAATTCCAATTATAAAAGATTTCTACATTAAACTGACATAATTTTGTGCTGATTCTTCTATCATTTATTTCACTTCAAAACCAAAGTATTTGTAGATTATGAAGAAAAAAATATATAGAGAGAAATGGTAGCCAGGACTATCAAAGATCTACAACAAGAGAACTCCCCGGTGAAGCTTGAACTATACAAACAGATAACTGAACAAAAACCATCTGTGCAATTCTCCCCAGATTCCCATGGAGCCCTTTTCATCCCCAAACCAGGACAGAGGATCAAAACTGGACTACCTTTTCTGTAATGTTTTAGCTTTTAAATCAAACATCTGTTCCATATAGAGTTTTGATTTCCCTATTTCCATGTGGTCTCTTTCATTAGAATGCATGCTCCTAGAAGGCTGAGACTGGGTTTGCCCCAGAGTTTAACATAGAGTTAAGAGTTTCCTAAATGTTTGTTGACTGACAGAATGCAGACATCAAAAATGTATTATTGCACATGCAAAAATGCCTTTCACCGAATTGGTTGGATTTTGAACTAGCAGAGACTTTAATCCAGCCTACTCATAGAGCTCACAGAGGAGAAAACTAAGAGGGGACACTAACTTAACAAGGGTCAGCACAGTTTAAACCCAAGGCTCTGGATCCTATAGGACTTCACCTAAGGTAGTGTGGTATGATGGAAAGAACCAATACTCTAGGGCCAAAGGTCTCAATCCCAATCCAAGTGCATGACAAGACTTTGAGCAAATCACTCAAACTCCCTCATGCACGGCTACTCCTCCACCCCCAATATAACTGGAGGGACGGTGCAAGTCCCTTTCATGCCTTAGGGATGGCATTTCCTACTGCTTCCTAGCTGTGATTTGAGTCACCAGTATTTCCCCCTCAAAAAAAGACACTTTAGAATGGAAATATTTCCTATTTAAGAAATAAACTATTCAACTGACATTGTAATTTTATATCAACATCTGTGCATTTCCATCTTACTATTTCTTCCTCAGGAAAAAAAAAATGCGTGTTATTTCAGAAATCTGCTCTTTCAGCACATTTTTCCAACGAGGTAGATTCTTACTGCTGAGATATGCCAGCCAAAGTTTGGGAGGCTTGTCGCTAGATGTCTTTTTCTTCTTCCCCCCAAATATAAAATCCAAAGTACACAGCCAGAAAACGTTTAGGATGGGATAGGGTGCACGCCAAAGTGACAGTTCATTTCACCACGACCAAATCGGCCCTCAGGTCACGATTTACAAAGCACAGCTGGGCTCTTCCAGCCCTGGTGGCCGGACAGTGGGAGCCACGCACGTTTTGTTTTTTGTTTTTTTTCTCGGGAGAAAGCTTCCGCTGCCCCCCGAATCCCACTGGGAATCGCTCTAACAGGGGAATGGGGAAGTGGGCGAATCTGGCTCCATGCTCCACACCCCATGTTGGCCAAGGTGCCCCAGAGATCGTTCCCCAGACCAGGATGGAAATGCATTTTGGAGACTAACAAGGGTGTGTGTGTGTGTGGGGGGGGCTTCAGAAACAGAAGCGGGGAAGTGGGAAGAGGGAGGGAAGGAAGGAAGGAAGGAAGGAAGGAAGGAAGGAAGGAAGGAGGGAAGGAAGGAAAAGGAAATTAGGTTAGAAGAGGGAGAAGAGGAGAGAGGGAGGAAAGGAGAGGAATACTACGGACACCGTCCCCCCTGCAGCCGGTACAGGTAACTGCGTGGCTCCGGGAGATGGGGGATCATTTCCACACCCAGGAAACCGGCAAGGAAAGGTAAATAGGGGCCCACGAGGTTCCGCAATCATCCGTTGGGTTTGCCCGATGGAGCTCTACCAGAGCCCCATAGTTACCCTTCCCAGCCTGCTCAGATTCTAGTAGCGGATGGAAGGGGCCTCGACTTCTCGTTCCCGACCAGAGAGGGCGGGAGAAGAGGCTGGCCGGGACCATTCCCGACAGAGGGTCCCGGGGACGTCCCGGATAAGGGGGATCGCTCAGGCTCAGGCCCAGAAGGTTGAAGTTAGAGAAACAAGGGAGGGCGGCTGTGCCCTGAGTGGGGCAGATGTAGCCTCCTCGACCAGCCGGTCCCGCACCTGCTGCCCCGTCCAGTCCCATCCGGTCCCGTCCCATCCGGTCCCGTCCCGTCCCGGGAAGCTTCGCACGGGACCGAATCAGGTACGACAATCCCGGATCGAGCTCCCAAGGTCTCCTGGGAGGCCAGTACAGCTCGTCCCGGGACCGCAACCCAGGACCGGGAGTCAGAGCCTGGGGAGAAGGGATTAGTAAAAGGGGGGGGGGGGCGTCAGAGGAAGGGGCTGGGTGGGGCCCGCTCCCTACGCATCTCCTCCTCCTCCCCACAGCTGCGGTAGGGAAAGAGGGGAATGAGCTACACTCACCCGTGGAGCATCATCGCGCTGCAGGGGCTAGGCAAGGCGAACATCGAGGTTCTCGGAGGTCGCGGTTCAGTCTTGTAGCCCACAGTCCACAGAGAAGAGGCCGCCCTCCCTGGGCCGCCGGGAGCAGAACGACTTCGGCAGCCGCAGTCAAAGCCACAACCCACTCCGCCTGCAGCCTCAGCTCCCCGCCCCCCTCCCGGGAGCAGCAGACCGCCCCGCCTCCATTGATCCCCGAAAGGGGCGGGGTCTCGGCTCCCCAGAGGAACAGGTGGAGGGAGGGGCGGCTGGATTGTCCAGGACCTCCAGCTTCTCCCGCGTTCCTTCTGCACGCAGGGGAACCCAAGCTGGAGGTTGTGAGCTGGCATAGAACTGGCCGTGGCGTAGCTGCCTGTCAAGTGCCCCGTGCAGTCCAGAGGAGCGTGCGGTTAACAGCAGACACGCGAAGCAATTAGCCAGAAATCAGACTGCAGCCTAGGCTCTTTAATTGGCCCGCTACTGCTGTGGTCCTGGGACCAAGTACTTTCTACTGAAAGTAAGCTCCGGAGTAAGTGTTGATTGGTCAGAATATTGGGGAGAACCGGCTATGTCTGCATTTCCCCTCATCGTGCCGTTGCACTGGCAGTTTCCCATGGGTGGATTGCATTCCCCTCCTTACCTATCCGTCCCTCTATTCATTTAAAAGGGAGTTTAGTCGCATTTTCTGCTGGAAAACATTGCTAATGGTTCCTAAGCCCCCATCCCCAGATCCTAGTGACTCCTCAAACTTCCTTGTATTTAACTACTTTCCGTATAGAAATATATATAGTTCTTAACCTTAAGTCCATGAAATTGTTGTCAGATATTTTGGTAACTACTCAGTAATCTGAAGTAACTAGGTGATACAGTGAATAATAGTGTGCCAGGTTCTCATCTTCCAGAGTTCAAATATGGCCTCAGACAATTTCTAACCGTGTTATCCTTACTTAACCCTTTTTGCCTCTGATCCTTCATTTGTAAAACAAGCTGGAGAAGAAAATGGCAAACAAACTCTAACCCTTTTTGCCTTTGTTTCTTCATTTGCAAAACGAGCTGGAGAAGGAAATAGCAAAGAATCTACTCTAGATCCTTTGCCAATAAAATCCCAAATGAAGTCACTGTTGGACACAACTGAAAAGTACCAAACAATTTCAATATAATTGGTTTTCTTTGGTAATTCTATGTAGGTTGCAGTTAAAACCTTTATTCTGAGTCATATTCTGTTGGCTTGACCAGTTTGCCAAAGAGGTCCATTACAGAAAAAAAAAGAAAAGAAAAGAAAAGAAAAGGTTAAGAACTCCTGATATATAACCCAATGGCATAAATGAAGTTTATATTAATTTTATATTTATGTTGTATATGTTTTTATATGCATTGGTTTCCCCATGCAAGCTCATTATAAAAACAAAGATTGTTTCATTGTTTCTTCTTGTATGCCTATCTCAGAATAGGAGGTTGATAAAGATTTTAATTGACTGTTTATTGACTGGTTGAATACATATGTTGCTCAACTGATAAAGCTCTTCTAGGGTAGGAAAAATTATAGCTACAGAATTACAGAACTGGGAGAGACCTCAACTTCTTCATCTTAATAATAAGGAAACTGAGGCCCAGGAAGGCTAAATCATTTGCCTAAGGTTACATACAGATCATAGGAACATCAATTTAGAGTTCAAAGAAACCAAGGAAGCCATCTATTCCAACCCCTTCATTTTATAGACAAGACCAAGAAATAACAAGTGACTTGCCCAATCATACCCTAGTTGTTTTTATCTTGTATGTCTTTCTCCGCCTCCCCATTAGGCTGACTTCCAGGGAAAAAGGGATTGTGCCTTTTGCCTTTTTATCCCCAGACCTTACCTAAATTTGATTTCACACAGTTAATTCTTAAAAACTACTTGTTAACTGACTGAATGACTGTGGGAGAGTCCTGTAGACATACAAGACTGCTCTATTGGCTACCGAATCAAGGTCACCCCAGGGGCATAGCCCTAGATGCACCCAATTAAACAGGTAGCCCAGTTATATGCAATGCAGCAGAAATAAGCTTACTTTCCAAAGGCCAAGTATGGTGTCCCCAGGCTACTGCCAAGTATCATAACTGCAAACTATGTCCTTCCTGTCAGTGTATTTGCTATAAGACACTCTATCTTACTCTGTGTTGATGACAACTTTGCCTAACTTGTCCCAAGGTCCCCTTTCTTGAGAAGGGAAATCTCTGAAAAAGAAGAAAAATAAATGAAAATTTAAAAAGATATTCAAAGGCATCCCTATACCCCTATCACTCCCTGTCACTAGAATCATTCCTGGGGCATTTAGAAAAAACTGATTAAAAGAATTATAAAACACAATAATAATATTTTAAAAACCACAACACCCAACCCTCTGCCTTCCAGGATGGACAAAACTGACCGAGCAGGTTATTAATCTTGATTCCAACATGGATGCAGTTGAAAAACAAGGAATCAATTCAGACCCAATGCTGGAACTGAATATGAAAGACATCACATGTGCCCAGGAACTCTGAGTTGTCTTGAGCAGAGAACATGGGGAAAAATTACAATAGAAGCAAAAGATTCCTAAATTATTACCAGAATGTGATTTTACTATATTAATAATAGGAGGCATTTCTAAGTAATTGATAAACTCTTGAACGTGAATCAGAAAGATTTGGATTTAAATTTTGCCTCTAGTGAAAAATGACACATTGTTTTCATACATGACCAACGTATTATTTTATTTGATTGCAATTAAGGTTTGATTTGCTTTTGTTTTTTAAATTTGTGAATGGGAAGAGAGATGAGGGTAGATGATAGTAGTGACAAAAAAAAACTGGTGAAGCATTTTTTTAAAGTGCACAGAATGAAAGGAAGTTCAGAATGAAACACAGAAAAGTAGAACAGCTTTGCAACTAACATATTATCATATACTTTTAAAAATTAGTGAATAATAGAGATTCATGGTTTCATGTACAGCTGTCTGTTCTTTGTCAAAGGAAATGTTCATATTTTCCAGTGATTTTCAAGTTAAGAATAAAAATTATTCTAATTTTTTTTAAAAATCTGTCACTATTCTTGAGCAATATCACTTAGCCTCATTTGGGCACACTTTTCTTATGTTTAAAATGAGAATTATACTCCCTGGAGTCTGAACTTTGAAGGGCTGTTTGCAGACTTTAAGATGCTATATAAAAGTCTATTTACTCAAACTGCTAATAAACTGGGATTACTTCAAAGTATCCATTTCCAAATCTAAAAGAGTTGGAGCTGTTTTTTGTTTTGGTGGGCTTTTTTTTTTGCTAAATTTGCCTGAAATATAATTGCCAACCTGTCTAAATCACAATTCATTATGATACCATCTCAGAGGACAGAAAGCCATTCTGATGACATGCTTTTCAAAGATTTATGCAAAAAAAAAAAAATCAGCCACCTCAATACCAATGCATATGTCAGGAAAAGAAATCAAAGAGTTTCAATAATGAAATTTTCTACTGTACTCTATGAAATTTAAAAATAAATCTGATAGTATTTGTCCTGAGAAAAGCACTAGAGCTAAAATACTTCTAAAAATCTAGTGCATGTGAACCATAGACTCACTTATAGAAGATTTGAAAAAGGAAACATCATCTATAGTTTCATGATCATAGTCAGACAGTATAAAAAATAGCTCTCTCATTGATTAATGCTTCTCATATCCAGCTACTATTATCATGCCAAATTTAATTGCTTCATTAAACTTTACCTAAAAGAACATAGTATTCTTATGGAATCCCTTAAAACTGTTTACCTCTCTCCTTAAGGTGGTGAGGTACAGACTTTCTTCCTGGGATTTTCTTTTATCTCTTCCACAAAAATAGTGAATAAGCAAGAAAAGCAAACGAAAGTCTCATGGAAATTTTAGAGCTGGCTAGGAACTCGGCCAGCCCCCCTCATTTGATAGATGAAGCAGCTTCAGACCCAGGCACAGGAGGCACAGTTCATAGAGTGTTGGACTTGGAATCAGGGAGACCTGAATTCAAATTCTGACTCACACCTTTAGCTGTGCGATGCTGAGCAAGTCACTAATATCTTTGTATCAGAGTTTTCTCATCTGCAAAATGGGATAATAGCAACCATCTCACAAGGTTGTTATGGGGATCAAATGAGATTACATAGATAAGATTGTTGGTAAACCTAATACTAGCTATTATTATTAAAAGCTAAATGATTTGCCCAACATCACAGAACTAGTCAGTGGCACAGGTGAGATTCAAAGTCCAAATTCTCTTTCTCTGACACCACACTGATAGCCCAGGATCTTTATGTCAATCCTTAGATAATATTTCTCTGAAAAAAGTTATCATTGGATGGGTGGACCAACGAAAACCAATATTGTTTTAGTGAGGCTCTTATATGATCAGATCCTTGACTAATGTTTTGAAATATCTGTTTAGGTCAGTAAATTTCTCCCATTTACTTTATTTGTAGGCTTGTGACTTAGTAATTATTAGTAAAGTTAATAAAGCTGACTCAAAAAGAAAGGTCAGCATATAGTAGAACTAGTTGGGAGTTAGTTTCCTCACAAGCCAGAACCATATTGAAGCATTCTGTAACCCCCAAATGGACAGTATGCTGCCTCTGTCTTAGGTCTCTCCTGGGCAGGTTGACAGAGCCAGAGGAAGGATATGGAGCCAAGTGGCAACATTTTTCATCTCTTTATCCACTCCCTAGAACAAATATTGCTGAACTTTTGGAGAACAATACTATTCCTAGGAACTTTAATGAGTGTTTTTCTGCCTGACTCTGTGTTTATATAAGCATGGCTGCCTCTCTTATAGTACCTGGAAAGACTTTACTGCCTGACTGTGAGGGCAGACATGGAAATGTTTGCCAAAGCTGAAGAAAAAAGTCCATGTATAAACCTGCTACAATAAATGCTTCTTAATCTCATTGTCACCAATTCAAGAAAGGAATAGAGAGAACTGCTGATCTTTAGTCCCTTAGATGTCTGAATGTCAAATTAAATGAGAATTTCTCTCAGTGGTCAGTAGAATGCAATCTAAATTAAGGAAGGAGAAAGGAGAGCACAGTAACAGTACAATGAGAGAGCATCATGATGTTGAATGAGCCTTATCCAATTCTCTGACTTCAGAGAACTTTACAATTATTAATACTTTAGCTTGCAGGAGAGAGGATCCCATGACACATAACTGTTATCAAGAGTCATTCAACCTGGGGGCAGCTAGGTGGCGCAGTGGATAGAGCACCAGCCCTGAAGTCAGGAGGACCTGAGTTCAAATCTGATCTCAGACACGTAACAGCTGTGTGACCCTGGGCAAGTCACTTAACCCCAATTGCCTCAGCAAAAAAAAAAAAAAAAAAGAGTCATTCAACCTTACAGAATCACAAATTAAGAGTTGGAAGGAAGTTTAGCAGCTGTCAAATCCAACACACATAGGAAAGGTATCTCCACCATGAACAAGTTATCTTTCAACTTCTCCTTCCAATGAGGTGGAGCTCACCTCCTTCAGAAGCAGCTCTAATGGTTACAACATTTCACCTGGTAAGCCTAATTAGATTGGCCTGTTTGCCACTTCCACATATTGCTCCTGGTTTGGCTCTCAGAGACAAACCGAAAAAGACAAATCCTTCCTCTGCATGGCAAATCTCCAGATATTTGAAGATAGATAGCGCCTATGTCTCAGCTGAGTCTTCTCCAGGTTGAAAATGTCCAATTTCAACAACTGATCTTTCTATGTCATGGCCTTAAGGCCCTTCACCATCCTGATATCTATCCCTTGTATCTATCTGCTTGGCCTTGGCAGGCAGAACTTGGAACAATGGCATAGATGCTGGAAAGAGGAAAAACTAATGAACAGTTGCATCCAAAAATGGAACAGGCTGCCTCAGTAGGAAGTGAATTCTTTCCTGCCCTTGAGGTGTTCAAATAAAGTTTGGATAACTCCTTATCAGGCAAATGAAATGTTTAATAAATGCTTCTAAAGTGAATAAATCCATAGAAGGGATTCTTGTTCAGGTACAGGTTGGAGTAGATGGCTTCTGAAGTCCTTATTAACTCAGATTCTTTGATCATGATGTTGACTGGGAGCTGAAGGCTTGAAATTCTTGAAGTAATTGAACTTCATGACATTCAGTTCAGAGTGTATTCAAATATATTTTAATTGAATCTAAGTGCAAGGTAGTCTGCTAAAACTTATGAACATACTGACATCATCATTTATCATCCAAGTCAGAACAAGAATGGAATACTTATTATGGAAGTCATTGAAACCATCTGCCCAATGTATGTAATGTAACATAGGCAAGAATGGCAAAGCAGACATTAAAAATATCATATCATCCCATCCAGTCTCCCTGGACCTTGAAGACAAAATATGTTGTTAAGTTACTTAGTATGTTGTATTGGTAAACTGCAATGTGTCAGGAAGAGGTGGGATCAAGTTTCACTTCTAACATTTACTATAAACTTTGTTAAATCACTTACCCTACAGATAAATCTCTAAGATTGTAAAATATAAAAAGTTGCAATATGCATCAGTGGAAAGAGTTTTACATACTAAAAAAATCTCTATCTGAATAAATTTATAGGATAAGACCAAAAAAAAAAAAGAAATATATATTAGCCACCAATTAGGATACTTAGAGTAGATGAAATAGGTGAAAATAAGAATATATAGCCCAAAAGGCAAACAGAAACAAATAGTCTAAATCTACCAAAATACAAGGAAAGATTGATAGTGTTAAATCTAAAACTAGAAATCCACTTGTCCTCAGAGGCCATCTTGTCCAATTCTTATTTTACAGATAAGGAAACAAAAGACCAGAGATGTCAAGGGATTTGCCCAGTTTGCCCAGTTATTCAGATAAGCAAATAGCAGGGCTGGAACTTGAACCCAGGTGCTCAGAATTCAGGAGTTATATTCTTTCCATTTAATCACTCACTCAATGAATATTAAGCATGAACTATGTTCCAGACACTGTGCTAGATGCTTGGAATACAAAGGAAAAAAAGTGAAAAATTGTGCCTACCTTTGAGGAGCTTACATTCTGTCATTTGGTTTAATACTGACATTGGGTACACAAAGTATAATCTAGGAGATCCAGTGAACTATATTGGAAAGAATCCTGAATGAAGAGCCAAGAGACTCAAATTTGAATCCTGAGTGCTTTTCTACTGCTTAATACCATGGGTAAGGAAACATTTCACCTCTAGGTTTCAGTTTCTTCCACTATACAGTGAGGAAATTTAACTAAGAGATATCAGAGATCCCTTCCAGTTTTCAGTCTAATGGTATTATTGGTAGATATCATCTACAAAACTGAGGTCAGAGCATTATTTAATGGTAAAATCAGAGTTTGTGTCTGTGCTCTGCTCTTAACATAGCCTTTGTGGGCAAAATCCTTAACCTATCCATCTCAGCTCCTCCTTTTTAAAATAAGGGAGATGGATTAGATGAGCTTGGATCATTGAAAAGTCTTTTAATTCTAAGTTGATGACATTATGATCCTTCCAGATAAGTTTTAAGATCCTCTGTAGGGAAAAAGTCTAGTAAGAAACCAGGATCTAACTAATTGAAGATACTAATTAATTGTAAGATAACAACAGAAATATGGTTATTTGTCAAACTATTTCTTGTGATATTTGAAAGTGTGGAAATGTGGGAAAGTAACAGAGAATTGCACAAAGAATCTAATATGCCAAATTAAATGGCAGGAGGGGTGAAAATAAAGTCTGAAAATGAAAAAAGGAAAGAAAAGAAAAGAAAGAAACCAGTGTCTAGTAAAACTGGGAGAAAAGAGCTTTTGATCCAATCCCCTAGCTGCATGGGAGATTCAGAAAAGTATATGGTATACAATAAGAGCACTTCTGGAGACAATGGCCAAGAGAAAGGCTTTGTTGCAAATTTTTCCTTGAGAACCTAATATTTATTTTATTTTAAAATTTGTTTTTTTGTTTTAGTTTTACATTACATTCATTTCTGAAACTATCCTTCCCCATAGTCTTTCCTTGGTAACACAGAATTCTAAATATTAACTGAACCGTCTCCATGGGAACATGGAATTGTAAATAACAGCAACTGAGCCATCCCCTTAGTAATGCAATTGTAAACAACACATCAACTGAGTATGCACAAAATGCCACATTCATTGATCAGTGAATCAATTAATGATCAGTGAGCATTTCTTAAACTTAGCTTACTTATATGCTATGATACTGAGACTCTTAGCCATCCAGGAGCATTCTACTGGGGATTAGATCTACACATTAGAAAAATCACTTTAGTAGATGTGAAGAAGATTGATTGAAGCAAGGGGAGATCTGAGGTGGAAGGAGACCAATTAGGAAGGGATGTCATTGACCAGGGGAGAGTTGATGATGGCTAAACTACAGTGCTGATCCATTGGAGGATATCTCTTGAACAGTGAAGGGGAAAAGTCAAGGAAATGAAGCTTGCTAAAAAAAATCAAATAAATATATTGTATGTGGTCAAGGGAATGGGGGAAAGGAAATTCTAATCCTTTTCCTAATCATCAACCTGGGGAAATTACCTTGTGGCAAGAGCCCTCTGCAACAAATCCCTGATTTCCACAACCTTGGAGAAGGAATTACACTCCCTAAGTCAGACAATGACAATTTCTACTTTAAGTCAACACCAAAAGTAGAACATCAACTTCTCCCTTGACTGTTAAGACAAGAGTATGTATGGCAACAACAAGACTATATGATGATCAATTCTGATGGACATGGCTCTCTTCAACAATGAGATGTTTCAAACCAGTTCCAATTGTTCAGTGATGAAGAAAGCCATCTACACCCAGAGAGAGGCCTGTGGGATCTGAGTGTGGACCACAACATAGCATTTTCACGCTCTCTGTTGATGTTGCATTTTGTTTCCCTTCTCAGGTTTTTTTTTCTTGTAGATCCAATTTTTCTTGTACAGCAAGATAACTGTATAAATATGTGTACATATATTTGATTTGTCATATATTTTAACATAATTAACATGTATTAGACTACCTGCCATCTAGCAGAGGAGGTGGAGGGAAGGACAGAAAAATTTGGAACAGAAGACTTTGCAAGGGTCAATATTGAAAAATTACCCAAGCATATGTTTTGCAAATAAAAAGCTTTAATTAAAAAAAAAGAAAAGAAAAAAAAGACAAAAGTGAGCGAATAACAACTACCACTCTGGATGTAGCTAGGCAGTGATGTCATAGCCATTGTGATGCCAAATAGTTGTTGAGATGTCAATCAGAAGGGAAGAAGTTTAAATGGCCATAGTATCTTTTAAATGGATGAAAGCTGGTACAATTTAGTTCCTTTTGCTCACAGAAGAAGGGACATTTTTATTTCTATCTCTTTTTAGATCTATGTTCATATATCACCTAATTGCCCTCTTTGCCTATGTCATTGACAAATTAAGTGACCTGTCTAGAGTCACATAGTATTTATGTCCAATAAAGCTTTTTCACTAAATGACTTTCTCAATTGAGAAATATCCTTTTTAAAAAATTATTATTTTTAAAATTACAAATGTGTCATGAATAGGAATAGCAGTGGAAGAATCCCCTGAGTAGCTTTTCCTTCTCTTTCCCTACTGAGCCACCCATACCTACCTATCCTCAATCACAACTATATGTAATTTCCCAAGTATAAACTTCCTGGAAGTAACTGACTTGAAGATTGAACCATTCCAAGCAGTGATTCCTTCTTCTGCAGGCATAAACACTAGGGACTTGCACAATCTTGCACAAATAATCCTTGATTTTTGGAAATATGAAATGCTACTACTGTTGTATTTCAATACATTGTGAGGCTAAATGGGTTGGCCATTAATCACCATTTAAACATTGGTCCCATGGAAAAATATCAAAGAATCAACTTATAAAATACATTTTTATGTATTTTGTATTTATTAGAACACATTCATTTCCCAAATGAGAGGATCTCTATATTTCATCAGTTTTGAAGGCATTAAAACACCACATATTTATAGGAAAAACAAACTGAATATAATGTTTGGTGACTCAGAAAGATATTTCAAGGATCTCAGCAACAATGTGATAAATATGATGTAATGCAATAATTGTACCTTAGGTAACATTCTCTCATTCATTCAGTAAATATTCATAAAGCCTGCTATGCATACAATGTAAGAACAGTATGTTGTAGTGAGTGAGGAGAAGGCCAGTCTTGAGTTAGGAAGACTAGCATTTAATCTTGTTGCTGACACATATGATCTGAATGATCTTAGGAGAAACAACTAACCTCCCAATGCCTCAGGCAACTTCACTGATCGGTAAAGGGAGTTTCCACATGAGGGAGGAATTTGAAATATAAAATCCCCAAACAATTTCTACAAATATACAGTGTACTATGCTAGGCACAGTAGGGGGAGATGATAAAGATAAAAGTAAAGATGATTCAAAACAGTTCAAATTCAACACATCTAGAAAAGAACTCACTTCCCCCTCCAAAACAACTTCTCAGTGGATGTCATTACCATATTTCTAACCATCCAGGTAGACCATGTTGGCGTCATCCTGACTCCTCATTCTCGATCCACCCTACATATCTAATCAATTGCCATGTCTTATTGATACTACCTCTATTCAATCTCAATATCTCTTGCATCAGACTCTCTCCCCCTCCCTGTTCTCTTCACTCATCCAGATATCACCCTAATTACTGTGTTAGTCAGTAGCCTCATATTTGGTCTCCATCCATCCAGATTCTTCTCTCTCTAACTCAACTGTCCAAATAGCTATCAACACTCAGTAGCTCCCAACTGTCTCCAAGACAGAATACAACCTCCTTTGTTTGGAATTTAAAGCCCTTTACAACCTGGTTTCAGCCCACCTTTCAGGTCCTGGCACACATTTCTCTTCATCATGTGCTCAGTGTTTCAGCCAAAGAGGCTTTCTTGCCATTCCCTAAACATTGCCTCCCATCTCCTATTTTTGTGCCTTTTTATAGGGTCGGGATCCCCATTTCTGAAAATGCCCCCCATACACATTTACTTTGTAAATCTGCTGTATTTACTTATTTTAATTCACCTTGTTCCTCCTATTCACCCTTTTGTCAAGAATGTAAACTCTTTACAGAATTTTTATTCCTGATCTCAAAACTAAATTTATGTCTATATGTTCCACTCATTATTCCTTGTTCTGATTTCTAAGACCAAGCAGAAAAGACCTTCCCATTGCTTGAATACAGTGATCATATCTTCTCCCAAAGCAATCCAAGACTGCATTGGGTTTGTTGTTGTTGTTGTTGTTGTTGTTGGGGGGAGGGAGAGTTTGGATACCTTATCATAGTGTTGACACTTTTTCAGCTGAACTGCTATATGTTTAATCATGTGCCTCATATTGCATTTGTATGGTTGATCCCTTGAACCAAAGTATACGATTTTACATTTTCCCTTCTTCAATGTTTCCTTATTCAGTTCATTAGTGTTCCAGCCTGTTAATATCTTTGGGGGCCCTGATTTACATCTAGTGTGTTAGGGCTTTTCCTGAATTCCAGTTCAATGCCCTTTCCACATATCATTTAGAAGCTTCCCTTGGGGAAAGAGCACTGGCATCGGTCTAGTCAAATCTAATTCCTTTGTTTTATTTCATCTATAGGGCTTATATGGTCCCAATTTATAAAAACTATAAAACTAATTGTCATCTCTACAGCTTGGAGATATCAATATATCTAAGTAGCAGATCAGTGTGTGTGTGTGTGTGTGTGTGTGTGTGTGTGTGTGTGTGCGCGCGCGTGCACACATGGAGAGAAAGAAAGAGAATGAGAGAGAAACAGAAACAGAGAGACACAGAAAGAGACAGACAGAGACAGAAAGAAATAAAGACAGACAGAAACACAGAGAGGGACAGGGAGAGACAGAAAGGAAAAAGGAGAGGGAGATGAAGAGGGGCAGAGAGGGGGGCAGGAGGAAGCGAAGGAGGAAAAAGGAAGAGACAGGGAGGGAAAGGGAAAGAGAGAAGGAGTGAAAGAAGAGAAAAGCTGAAAGGAGCAGAGAGGATAAGAGAAGAGAGGAGGAGGAGAGGAAAAGAGAGAAGAGGAGAGTAGAGGACAGGACAGGACAGGAGAGGAGAGGAAAGAAGAGGAGAGAAAAGTAGAAAATAGGGAGAGGAGAAGAGAAGAAAAGAGAGAGAAGAGAGAAGAGAAGAGGACAGGAGAGGAGACAAGAGGAGAGAAGAGGACAAGAGAAGAGAAGAGAGGAGGAAGGAAGAAGGTAGAGAAAAGCCATATGGTTTGGCTGATAGAAAGCTTGACTAGAAATCAGAAAGACTTCTGTTCAAATTCTGACACTTGCAATTTGAATTTGGACAAGAAAGTTACTTAATACCTCTGAGCTTCAGGCCATTCCATTAAGCTTAAAATTATAAATGATTTTTAATCATAATCATAATCAATGATTTTAATCATAA